>KK113969.1:137827-158041 GCA_000611955.2 Stegodyphus mimosarum
GATTTCTTCAAAGATTTTGGAGAAAACTATGTGTCGTTTGTGCTCTATAAATGTTTGCTCCTAAACAATAGAAATCTGTCGGATGTTATATCCCTATTATCTTCAAAATCAAAATATTTAACTTTTTTTTTAAATGAATGAGCATTTTTATCTCTTGTGATGCGTTTTACGTTTTTTTTTTCAAATTGGGTTTTTATAGAGGTTAATTTCTGAATTATGACTATCAAATTGCTTTTATTGTAACCCCTGCCCAAACTGACAAGGCCACGAACAAGCACGTGCTAGAGAAATGGTTGAACTTGTCATTGCTTATAGACAGCGGTGCATCATTAGTGATAATATGAACTTACGTTGAACACAATCCGAAACTAGATCGGGATGTTTAAAGTGATGACATTTTAGGCTTTAGTATTGCTCTTCCTCTGACGGTAATCACACGAGAAGATTTAGCAGGGATTGATTTTACATGTCCGACTTCATGGAAGTACAGCAATCACAAATGTTTATTTTTTACTCGAGATTCGAACCAGTAGCCATTGGTACGAGAGCTGTTACAGCTAAAGCCTGTATTGAAAGGGTTACACACTTATTGCTACTGTGGAGACATTGAGTGTTTCTTTTTGAGAAGATGAAAAATGAGCTATGCCCTCGCCGGGAATCGAACCACGGAAATCTCGGTTACGCGTCGAGCGTGCTGACCACTACACCACGAAGGCATGCGAAGGAGGCGGGAGAAATACCTTACATACTCCCGTTTTTAAAGGGCGACTGGGGATTAGGGGACCCAGTCGCCAAATCTTGGTTGTGGAGCATCATCATCCACAAAACGTTTTTAGTTCGGCCGCCAATGTGAAGACATTAGGGTTTTTTTTTTTTTGAGAACAGGAAGAATGAAAAACGCGCGATGCCCTCGCCGGGAATCTACCCACGGACCTCTCTGTCGAGCATGCTGACCACTACACCATGAAGGAATGCGAAGAAGGCGGGAGAAATACCTTATACTATAAGATTAATAAAACGAGATGATTAATAAAACGAGATTGACAAAGAAAGATAAATCAGAAATGACTAAACACGGGGAGAGTGTATGTTTTTCTGTTTCATTTTGACAAACGCCAAGAACTTTGATTTATTAAATATTTGAGAAATGAGCACGTATGTATTAAATCAGAACATTTATATCGGTTCTTGAGTTATAAATCACTGAGGATAAAAAAAAAGTCATAATTAGGAATAATTAATTCCGGGCATATTGATTAAACTAACTGACTAACTACTAAATGATTCAGCATTTATTTTCTCACCCCTTTTCATTAAAAATTCTTAAAACTAATATTTTGCACAAATATTTCTAATAAAAATACAAATATTTGTGTTGTGATTTATGTCAGTTGTTTGAGAATAACATTAGAACAAGCTCGCGAAATTCATCGTGGCAAGGAGTGCAAGGTTGCTTTTGTCGTTGGTAAGAGCCTTGAGCACCATGCAGGTGACAGTACACCTTTCGCAGCTCCACCTCCTGTTGATGGAGAGCACCCCGGGGGAGACAGGTCCGAGGCTCTCCCACTCCTCTTCCCTACCACCAAAATCCTGAGAGGATTTTTGGCTAGCCGCATACTTAGAGTACCCCCTGTCGCACAGGCACTATACATTTACAAACATTCATGCCTTCTCCGGAATTCAAAACCGGGTTCTTCACTACAGCAGTCATAGTCATTAACCACTATCTTGGTTAAATATTTAAACCTATATAAACATTTAAATTTATTTAAAAACATTATTCTCACTGTCATTCGCTGTAAAGAGTTTAATAGCGAAACGTAGTAAGAATGGGTACACGGAAAGTCTAAATGAAATGTTAAGCTATGATTAAAATGACAAAGAAGTGTTTAATAACATAATAAAATATTAATTTATTTCTTAAAATTAACCGTAATGTAACATCGTCATTAATTTTCCTTACCTGTAGAATGAGATCACCTTCAGCTAGGATGTCGTTGTACATGTGGTCACGTGACTTCATGTTGTGTTCCTGAGTTGGCCTTTCTTGATCGCGGTACAAAGCGGCTGAAATGAAAAAAAGTAAATTTTATGTAGCATTTTTTAAGCAACACACATAAGTGAATTCTATGATAGATATAAGTTATTACACTTGCAGTTCTTTTTTTTTGAATAATTTAATAGATTGATACATATGAGACTTTACAAGCGCTTCTGTATGATCCCACTCTTTTCTAAATGAGGTAAATTTCATTTAATTGAAAAATAGATTAATTAAAAAAATCTGATGTGTACACTACATGACTTCCTTGTACGGAATATTGAATTATACCCACTTTTTCCTGCATTTCATTTAAATATATTTCCTCGAATTTCATTAGAGATGTATTTCTCGTTCAATTAATTCAGTTCTTACTTTGCGACAAGGCAAAAATACATAAAAAACTCAAAATATCTACATTAAAAATTGAAAAATGTAGAAAAACATAAAACACCGAATACAGTTAAAACAATTAAAAAAATTTTTTTTTACAACTAAAAGTACAGTTTCTTCGCAAAAACAAGCAATTCGGCAGAATTTGAGGTGCCCCAAACTCAGTTTACCTTTGATCTCACTCGGCAAAAAGACACTGAAGGCGTAGACATTGAATTTGTTGCGAACACTATGCTGAGTCAATATATGGGATAATTTAATAGCTTGAATGATAATTCCAGTATGGATTAAGCACAATTTAATTCGCAATAATAAAAATAGACGTTACTTTGTTGTTGCGAAGCTTAGTTTCTCTAGATTGGCAACAATTCCACTATTCTGCTAAGTTTCAAATGTAAACAAATACGGCTGCTATGGTAAAAAAATTAGGCTTAGCTGCACTTTAACAACTTTTAAATTGTTGATAATTCTACAACTAAAACATGCAGGCTAACTAAAAGCAAAAAACCTTAACCTGAATATAAGAACAATAAAATTCAAACAGTTTTAAAGCAAAAAATGGACAATTTACCATCATGTAAGAACAAAAAACTCAGCTCAATGAGCCGAATAACAGAGTGGGTATCACTATATATATATATATATATCGTAAAAAATTAGGCGTAGCCGTATTTAAACAATTTTTAAATTGTTGATAATTCTACAACTATTACATGCAGATTAACTAAAATGCAGGTTACCTAAACGCATGAAAACCTTAACCAGAAGCACATGCATGTAGGTTAACTAAAGGCATGAAAACCTTAATAGAAGGTAAGAGCAACATAATTCAATCATTTTTAAGCAAAAAATGCACAGTTTGTAAACAATAAGAATAAAGAAACAGCTCAGTGAGACGAGTATCAGAGTGGATATATATACACATATATTTATATACTTTTGGTGTGACCGATTGCAACCAAAAAGAGAGGTGCCCATCTACATGTAATGGCTGTTCCACATACACAATTTCAACGTTCTTAGGCTATTCTTTTTGAGTTATGCAAGTACATACATACATATGTTCGTGCGCACAGACGCCACGAAATAATCTCTTCTGAATTCATTTTAAATCAGTTTTATAATTAGTTTGGGAAAAAAGAGTCCTTTATTCTGTCCTTAGGTACAGATGTAACGCGAAAACATCGTTTAATTGCATTCGATAGCGGTCAAAATGGATATTTTCGTTGAATTAGGGTACCCGGGAAAAAAAAAAAAAAAAACTTCTTTTCTTGTTTCCAGTTTCCCGAATTTATTGGCTCATTAAAACAGAAAATATTGCAACTTGCGGAAAATATTTGTTTGTAACTTCATGTTCAAATTATACAGTGAAACAACTATACAGTTAACGTCTTCAATAACTGCATCTTTTCTTAATTAAATAAACATATATCTCTCCATATTGCTATTTATGATGAAAAAATATTAATATAATAGCAAATCGTTTTTTGGATGCGGCTACTAGTATAGTTTGACCGCCTCATCCGCGACCATGAGCACAAACACGCATGCGCAATTCTGACCGAATTATTCTCAAAATAGGATGGAAAGATGGGTACTTTTTTTCCCTCCAGCTTATCTTTTTCCGGGGAAAAGAAGATTTTCACCTGAGCTTTTACGTCGCAGCAACTAATAACGCTCCTTTTGGACGAGTCTATGTGTTTTGGCAGAATGCCAGCCAGGGTTGCGTTTCAGACGGTTGAACTATATTTGTTAGTGACGTTTTTAGCAACTCGTTTTAAGTACGTGGTTTTGTGTTCTATGTCTTGAATTCGCTCGGAAAAAATTCTAAAACTAAGCTGGCTGATCGTAATTGTCAAGTTTAAAACTGTTTAGTTGAAAACTGGAATTACCATACGAAGGCTAGAACACAATTTTTTAAAATTTAAAATTTTACATTTGAAAAAATTTGTAAATATTTTAAAAACCTTTTAGAATTTTAACGTTAATCTATTCAAGGTGTGTGCCCACTGTTATCTAAAATTTTAGGTCCTTAGGTTTTATTTATTTATTTATATATTTATTTTATTTTTATTGCTTGAAATTTGTACAATTAGCTTAGAAGAAGGTAAAATAAACAAAATCTTTTGATGCAGCAGAAACTGAGTATCTTTCTTTTTAGACGGGTTGCAAAATTCACGTAGGTTGTTTCAGGATTAGCCAAAGATGAACAGATGTTTCTGGTTCTGAAAAAAATATTCTTTTTCTTGGAAATATTATGCAATAAGTTTTTTTCGCCCCACCAGCGGTCGAGCGGTTAAGTTGCTAAATGCTAGTAGTTCGGTCCAGAGTTCGAATCCTGGTGAACGGGGTTGCTTCATTGGCGTTTCCGAGGTTTTTGTTATGTTTTACGTGTAATACGAACCAGTTTCCTTTAGAATGTCCTTCACGAAGGCATCTCTCCTCTTAGGCAGATAGCCCTAGAGTGCTTTGCCATGATCAAATAAACCAAACAAAGCAATAATTTGTAAGACACTTTTGAGCAATTGCTATCCTTAATCGTACGAAAGTCGATATTGTATACGGTTGCCGTTAAAAATATCATACAAAAACATCATGGCGAAACAATGCGAAAGGGAAATATCGTCGAACGAAAGAGCGTTGTGGTTAAAAACAAGAGTAAGAAGGAATCTTCTCAGTTCTAAAAAATCATGACAGGAATAAAGCGAAGGCAAACTCGTTAGTTTTAAAACATCATCTTATAAAATATTACAGTAAAAAATAAACCACTTGCAAGGCATTGTAGCCAGGCATTTCAGATTTTAGAATTTTTCAAGCGTGTGTTTGTTATTGCTACGTGTAATGTTTTGTGAACGAGAGAAGAAATGAAAAATAGTTTTACCTATAATGTTTTTCAGAATTTTTTTTCTGACTTAACTCACAAGTTTTTAACTGAAAACTAAGTTAAGGAAACTTAAACATTGAAAAGGAAGAAAACTAAAAATTCAAAAATCTTCAGAATTCATTCTGAATTTAAAATTATTCAAAATTCTAAGAAACTTAAACATTCGAAACCTTGAAATAAGCAGAAATTACAAATGCATGTAGCAACAATTAATACAATTATAAATTTATGAAGTTAGTGAAAAAGACTAATTATTTAGTTAACTATTTTAACAAAATGTTTTTTATAATTTTTCGTGCAAAAAGTCAATAAAGAAAGTTAAACGTATGGATATATTTCGGGAAATCACATTTCAGTCATTGTGTGTGAATTTTCAGTGTTTCGCGATTTTATTTACTTATGCAAATTTCTGTAAATATTTCTTTTTCATAATTTGGTTTATATGCGTTTTTTTAGTGCTGGTTATTGTTTTTATTTAACTATTTACTTATTTAGTGAATACTGAATGATGACATTATTAGCCCAAATGGTCTATGGTCCAAATGGGCTATGGCTAAATGGGCAAAAGGGCTATCATCTTTCAAGTTGTTGTCAGCAAATATTACCACCCTGTAGTATTTTTAAAGAAACTAAATAATGAAGAATTTGCATGAATGTATGAATGTTTTTCTCAATGTGAAAAAACGACGGTACCTAGAGCTATCAAATTTTTTAATAACGTAGTCCTCCACACAAGCATGGGTACCAGGAAGCCCGAATTTATTTCATTATCTATTTCATGTTTTGTAACGAATTTTTAATTAACAAATTCAACGATTTCAAAGCGAGCAGCGGCAACACTGTACGGAATAAAACTCTCTTATTTCCAGCGCGCGAGACTATCTGTCGAAAGTTCTAAAGATATGCTGTTTTTAAATACCTAGTGACTGACTATCTAGTGACTTGCTACCTTGCTACCTACTACCTAGTGACCTGCTGTTGTATTGACTTTTATGTGGCGTAAGCGTGAAAATCGTGATATTAAATAAACAAAGTTAACAAACAAAACGTTAGTAATAAAAATGCAGACATAATGTTTGCTAACCATCTTACTAAAAAAACTGAATGCCATGATTACTTGAGAAAAGAGAGAAAACATATAAAAATGTAATGCTTACACTTGACACTGCATAGGAAACTCTAACTTTTGTTAAATTAAGTAAATATTTTGTGATTTTGCTGTTGAATTGTATTTTCGTAAGTGTGACGAAAATGATGCTTAATAATGAAGTTAAAAAGACAAAAGAAATGGATTAGCAGGAGTGAATGCAACAGCAGACTAAGTAAACTGCGAGCTGAGCGAGAGCATAAAAAAACTTTAACAAACCCTTTTGCTCGACGGTTAAAATCTGAAACCTTTCAGACTTTTTATTCATTTATTACTTAAACGTGTGGGCACTTTTATTTCTATAAGTTTACTTTTAATATTAAATTGTAGATACTTTAATTCAGAGGAGGTTGAAGTTCGAATTGTAAAGATAGTTCATCTAGAAACAGAGATGTAGCATCAAACCTCTTACTAGGCCGTATTTGCATTTTGAAAATTTTAAGCAGTTCGGCGAGCGGGACGGAAACACTGATTTTTCATACACAAAACTGAAAGTTTACTTTTGATTTCACTTGGCAAAAAGACCCTGAAGTTGGTGCAGATACTGACTTAATTCATCATTCTACTAAAAGCTTTCAATGTAAACGAATGACCACTTCCTTAGGCTTAGTACCAATTAAAGAAAATTTAAATTGTTGATAGTTCTATATCTATTGCATGCAGATTAAATAAAGTCATAAAAACTTTAACCTGAACCTAAGAAAAACATAATTCAATCCATTTTAAAGTAAAAGAATGTACAATTTATCAACATAAAAGAATAAAAAAAGCTGAGCTGACCGAGCCAGGTAATAGAATACATTTATATACGTTTGGTGCGGCAGATTGCAACTAAAAAACAGAGGTGCACAACTGCGTGCAATCCATACAGAAAATTTCAGTATTCTGAGGTTACTCGTTTTAGAGTTATGAGAGGTACATATATACGTACGTACGTACAGACGTCACGAAAGAATCTCTTCTGAACTCATTTTAAATCCACTTTACTATCCGTTTTGGAGAAAGGGGCCTCTATTCTGCCCGTACGTACACATGTCACGTAAAAACGTGGTTCAAATGGACTCGAGAGCGGTGCAAATGAGTATTTTCTTTGAAATATGATACTCGATATGTTTCATGATTAGCATACTTCCTTTACTTCTTACAAGGAAGTAAAATTGGAAGAGTTATTTTATTATCGTTTTGAATTTTTATTGAGAAAATTAACGTCAGGATTCAAGAGTTTTAATTGCGTACTTCATGTACTAAATTTTCTAAGCATCTTTTTAATAACTGATGATTTTTAAAAGTTATATCCTTAAATTTATTTTTCATTGAACTTAGATTTCATATTATGCTTTAATTAGAATCTTTAAATTTAAATGAAATTTTCTTCTTCTTTCTTCTTCGTATTTTTAAATGAAGGATTTGCGATTCGAAAGATTCGACAGATTCGGAAAACTTTCAAAATTCAGTCTTTCACGGGATTCCAGAAAATTTGAGTTATCGTTTCGTGTGATATAAACATTCCTCTTTTCATCTCACTCTCACAAATCATTGCATATTGCAAAAGCTAAGATACAGTTAAAACTTTAGAAATATGAAATGAAGGGTCTGCCTACGTTTTCTAAGGCGCTTTAAATTTTAAAAGGATGTTGTTTCATATCTCAATATCTTTTCTCTTTCTTTCTTTTCTGAGGCGATGTTTATAGAGGAAACCATTTTACACAAACAATCAATCCTGCCCCACAAATTCAATGCATCAGTTTGAATAATTGATAGCACGTTAATAAATGATACCGTGCTACTGAAATATCACCTGTTTTGATTGTTAATGGCGAGTATCTTTTTATTAATCTTAGATTGATTTGTAGAACTAGCACAATAAATTTGAACAAAATAAATGAATTTTTTTTTCAATTTCCGTGGGTCAAGGGTTTTTAATTGAAAATAACATAAAGAAAAAAATGTTATATATTCCGACATTTTAATCTGCATGTCGGCTTCTGGAACACTCATACTTTACTGTTAAACTTCGAGAAGCCAGCAGACTCATATTAAATACTTTCAAGTACTCACATGAAGTGCTTTAAAACTTAGACTAATTTTCCCGCTTGTATCGGGGACTAGGTAATTCTAACTGTAATTCTAACTGTCCAGTAATAACTGGACTAGGTAACTTTGATTTTATGGCTTTTATACACAAAAGGATTTCAAAAATCTGTATATTATCAAAAGCTGAGCATTCTCGTAATGAGTGGCCCACCAGAGGCCGAGCGGTAAAAACGCCGAACACTAGTAGTTTTGTTCGGGGCTCGAATCCTGGCAAACGGGCTGGCTGCATATGCGATTTCGTGGTTTTTCCCTTGTGTAACGTATATCTGAGCCAGTTTCCCTTATAAAGTCCTCTACGAAGGCATCCCTCCCTTTAGACAGACAGCCCTCGAGTTCTTTGCCATAATCAAATAAACCAAACCAAACCAAACTCCTCAATGAGCTTCTCTTGGCAAAAGGGGAAAGTAAAAAAAATTCAGTTCATGAATTTCAAATTAAACTATTAGCTGATGAAATGAAGCGTTATTTGTTTTAAAGTAATAAGATTCGTTCAAAACTACATTTATTTTAATAATGCAACTCAGACTTTTCTAAGACATTTTTCGTAGCTTGTAACTAGACAAATTATAAACTGCGTTAGAACTATCCATACCTCCAATATTTCTTAAATTTCATCAACTGTAAATTTTCAAGAAATATAGACTCCGCTATCCATTTTCAATCTAGACATTCTGGAATTATAAATTGTTAAATTCTCTAAATACTCTTGAATTTTCCTAAACATTATCTTTTACTTAAGCTGAGATTAAATATAAATATTTCTATTGAAAATCAAATGCTGTTACGATAATTTGAAAAAAATTCTGATTACTAATTTCACTTCTGTCCTTTCTAAACTTCGGAAGAAGGCTAACTAATGTTTTCCTAGACATCAATTGGGCTGTAAAGCTTGGCCGTCAAATGAAATCCAAATCCGGGTCCGCAGTTGGGCATTGAACGCAGATTATTGAAATAGGTTATAAGATATTTCTCCCGCGTTGTTAGCATTCCATGCCTTCGTGGTGTAATGGTCAGCCCGCTCGGCGCGTATTCGATAGGTCCGTGGCTCGAGTCTCAGCGAGGGCATTGCTCATTTTTCTTGACTCCTGCTTAAATAAAAAAATTATGAGTCTACAGTGGTACCCGAACTAAAAAAGGTGGTGGATGATGATTCTCCACTACCAGGATTTGGCGACTGGGTCGCCTAATCCCCAGTCGCCATTTGAAAGGAGGAGTATAGAAGGTATTTCTCTTCTCCCGCCTTCTTAGCATGCCTTCGTGGTGTAGTGGTTAGCACACTCGGCGCGTATTCGAGAGTCCGTGTTTCGAGTCCGGGCAAAGGCACGGCTCATTTTTCATGTTTCCTGCAAAATAAACTAAGGATTCTACAAGGTCACACAACTTCCCTAATATTTGCGAAATCCACTAACTAATGAGTAGATAATTTTTGTACAAAAAATCACTGAATATTGGCAATTCGACACGAATTGGAATTCTATCGTAGGCTCATTGTATGAGTCTTTGTTTATTTTTTCTATATGCAACGAATAGGAAAGAGGTATCCTTGAAAGGTATTCCACAAATACATCCCTTGTTGTTATTGTTATCTCGTCCATGCATTTCATGGAAGAAGGGTTGCCAGAGCCTCAAGGAGGTAGGATTTTTATTTCCACCGTGGTTCTGAGGAAGAGCACCCCAGGGGATGGTCGTCCGAGGGTCTCCCACTCCTCTCCCCTGCCATCAAACGACACGAGAGGACTTTCGACCCACCATAATGACCCCCCCCCCGATGCCTCAAAGATACTACAGATCTACAAACATCCATGCCTTCTCCAGGATTCGAACCCGTACCCTTCCGTACCTAAGTAGGCTCCCCTAATAACTATACCGTCACAGCGGCAATTCATCCCTTTCCCTGGGCAAATAACTCTGACCTGCCTCGTCATAAACGATTAAATAAGCGAACTCTAATATCCACTTGCAAATCGGAAATGTTTGCTGATTCCTTCTTTTGAGTAGGCTCGAAATGTGTCCTACAGTGCTCAGAACCCTTCCTTTTGCGCAGGGCAGAACGTACCCTAGTCCTTATGTGTAATGACAAAGAAATGATGTAGTACCTATGAATGGTTCTATTTGGATTAGAGTACCCTTCTAAGCTTCGGATCTAAATCGTCTAGCCTACAAACAAGGGCGATACCAGAGGTCTGTTGCCTTTTGTCATCTGCTTGAATGTTTGCTAATTTGGTTCTGTAACCAATCCTTTAATATAAACTATGACAGACTCACTCTAGCAACGAGGGTTCCCTCTGGTGAGCAGCTATAGAAAGACTTCAGTAAAGGCCAGGAGATGAACCCGTTATTTTGTATGAGACTCTTGCTTTGTAATATTCTTAAAATTATATGCGTTGTCCATGTATAACTAAACCCTATAAAGAACTCTTTTATAACTCCATCCAACACGACCCCCCACAGTACTATTTTATAAGATCTAAATTCTACGAAGTGTGTTTCATAGAAGCTGCTTCAATTTCAAGTTTTGTTTTTAAGAGATATTTGTTCGTTTTGAGAGATTATTATTATTATTTGTTTTTGACATATGACCTATTTATTACTTATAACTATTTTTATTATTTTCTTTTGCTTATAACTACACCGAGTTTAATCGCATTACTCAGCAATTAAAGGAAAGAATTACGACTGCAGTTTTTTTCGATCAAATTGTTTGAAACTTATCCTTCACTGTCATAATTTGTTTCTTATCCCATTTGGTAAGAAGGTAATGGTTATGCATTGTTTCCTGGGTGTAACTATCTAACATGTCACGTATTATGTGGGATTTTTTTTTTGACAAATTCGCATTTTCCAAGTTTCTCTCATTGATATTCTACGTTATTTTTGCGGAAGCTGTAAATTACTACGCATTTATTAAGGATTAAATTATAGGGTTGCACCCGGGAAAGGGTTGAATGAAGACATTTTTCGATTCGCGTGCTTTTACTCTTTCTGTAGTGACAAGTACGCATTAATCCAGAGGAGAGCTGAAATAATGAGAGCAAAGTCGCTCAGTCATCAGCGATTCCAATACTTGTAGAAGTCAAACAACTCAACTTTATCGCAATCGATATAAAGAGAATGCACGCTGAATGAGACAGTGGTGCAAGTTGGAAATATGTTTCTGCGCAGCGTTTTTAATTTTTTCTTGCACTAAAAATTGTTATCTATCACGAGAGTGTTTCCGGCATTGACATATATATGCGGAGATGTTTCAAAAATGCTTATAGAACTTTGAGAATATATATATATCTAACCGTTTTTCATTAAAGGTACGAAACAAAATTTTAAGAAAATCTCTTTGGAGAAAAAAGTTTTAAGTTAATAAATCTTTTAAAATAAATTAATTAATACTTAATTTTCTAAAAGCCTTTTTATAAAACACAACTGGAATACTAAGTAGAAATTATGGAAGCTTGCTCTTAATTTTGGCTAACTAGAAACTGAGTTAGCTGTTAGGAAGAAGAAATCTTAGGCTCAGATCCCATCTGGAATTCAATTCTATGTACGTATACTTAGCAAATGAGGCATAGCAGATCTGATACAACAGCAAAATGTAGATGGCATCTAACGGAAAAGAGAAAACCGCCGAGTCTATTTGTTTTGATGTTCGAAAAATATTACTGTTTTTTTTTAAAGTAAGTTTCTTAGAAGCTCCTGATTTAAAACTTTAATTAGTCTTAATTAATTTAATTAATAATAATTTAATCATTATTAATGATCACTTCAATTATTTTTATTAATTTAAACCTTTAACTGAACATTAATTAGTTCCAAAAGATGTTAACATTCTCACTTAAAGAGAATACGATATACCCTTGATTAATTTCTGAAAAGAGGTTTTGTTGAATCAAATGGCAGAGAAGCTTCGCGTTGCGATAAGGTTCTAGGACTTTTCGCCGTCGCCATTTCACCATGGCTGTTTCGCCGTGGCCGTTTTGCCATCGGGACGTTTCACCATCAGGATGTTTCGCCGTTAAGACACATTTTTCTTTACATGACCGTATTATATCTTGCCGTATTATAATCGTATTAAATTTATTTAATTTAATAATTCCATTTGCCTTTTGTATACGTAATACAGGTTGCTTGTAATATATATAGTTATTTACAAGTATAAGGTATTATGAAATCACATATAGTTAGAAAATTATGTCAATATCAAAGAGAACTGAAGCGAAATCGCTGATATAATAGAATTTATATTATCGATTTTAAAATTATGCAGGTACATTTACACAATTCTTCAAATTTCAATCTGCTAGCTCACTATTAGATGCATACAATACACCTAATTATCACATTGAGAAAATCCTTCCAAATAAATTGTTTTCCGGAAAAAAGTCACCAATTCCAGGTAAAATTTGGTAATTCTAGAAGAGGTGTTTAATTGCAAAAGTTTTTTTTTTCTTTTAAAATTTAAGACTGCCAGAGGTATACAATAGGTAAACAAAATTCTTAAATTAACTAAACTTAATAATATAACATGGCAAGGTATAGTATAGACATATAAAGAAAAATATCTCTTAAATATACAGTAGATAAACAGAATTATTAAACTAAATCAACTTAATATAATACGGCAATGTATAATACAGTCATGTGATATGATATGATCATGTAATATGATCATGTAATCATGTGATATGATCATGTGCTATGATCATGTAATATGTATTGATGGCGAAAGGTCCCGACGGCGAAAAGACCAGACGGCGAAATGGCCACGGCGGCGAAACAGCCATGCTGAATTCGTTTGCCATAACATTGAGCTGAGGTAAATTAGAATTAACACAATTTATACATTAATCAATACTAATTAATTAATGTACTCAAAACGTTAGCTTGATTATTTTCATTTTCTCTGTTTCATAAGGATGTTTTTTTTTTCTTATATAAGTAGTTACAGAGAATCTTACATTCCGTTTCAAATTATCTAAAGTTTTCAATAAAATTTTTTAATATTCATTTTAATAATTTTAAGGAAAAACCTTTGTTAAAAATGAAAGAACAAATATTTTTTATATTTCAGATTAAATAAAAGTTCGTAAATTAGCCTAATTAAAGTTACATTAATAGTAAGCTGTAGTAAATAAGCGAAAAATAAGCGAAGCTGCAGTAAATAATAGTTAATTAAATGAAATTTTAACACTGATCAAAAGTTTGAAAAGCTCAGCTATTTAATCAACTAAAAACAAAACTTAAAAATGACTTCCTTGTACATCGTATTAAATTAGAGGCATTTTTTGCAGCATTTAGTATAAACTTATTCCCTCGAATTTCATTAAGATATATTTCTCATTCAATTAATTCAGTTTACATTTTGCGGGAAGGCAAAAAATACATAAAAACTGAAAACATCGTCACAATTTTTACAGTTAAAATTACAGTTTCTAACGCAAAAACAAACTATTTCGCCAGTGTGCAAAAAAATAAATTTTTCGGTGCACAAAATCGAAAGTTTACTTTTGGTCCCACTCGGTAAAAACATACTGAAGTTGGTGCACAAACAGACTTAATTCTTTATTCTAATAAGAATTTCAAATATAAATGGCTTCTTCGTAAAGCTTAATATTTTTTAAATAACTTTTGAATCGTTGATAATTCTACAACTATTGCATGCAGAATAATTAAAGGCATAAAAACCTTAATCCGAAGAAAAGAGCACAATTTAATCACATTTAAAGTAAAAAACTCATAAATTACCAACATACAAGAATGAAAAAATCTGAGCTCACTGAGCCGAATAACAGAGTGGGTATATATATGTTCGGTTTGGCCGATTGCCACCAAAACGGCAGGTGCACAACTACATGTTATAGTAGTCCAATATACAAAATGTCAGCATTTTGAGACTAATCTTTTTTAAGTTATGCAAGATACATACATACATACATATATACTTACAGACCCCGCGAAAAAAATCTCTTTTGAATCCATTTTAAATCAGTTTTATAATTCGTTTGGTTAAAAGAGTCCTTTATCCTTTAAATACGTAAAGATGTCAAGCAAAAAACACCGTTCAGATGGATTCCAGAGCAGCCAAAATGGATATTTTCGTTGAAATACGATATCTGAAATTTTTCGCGATTACATTACTACCTTTAATTCGTACAAGAAAGTAAAAATTTGTTTATACTGAATTTCTGTAAGATATTGTTCTATCATATTCGATAGATACCTTTTAATAAAAGTCCAGTTCATGTCGTTATTTTTTAGTTTTTGAACCAAATGAATTTCAGGAAGTAAATGAATAAGATATTGATATATAAATGTCTCCGTTATTTTGGAAAGAAAATGCATAGTAATATGTAACTTTATTTATTGTTCTTAAAACTCATATACACTGGAAAATGCTTGAATTTATTTTCTGGAAAATAATTCCAACTTTAAAAGTAATTAGCTTTCACCTACTCAAATATTTATATAGCCCGACGGTAAAGTTGTTGAACACTGGTAGTTCGTTCCAGATTTCGAATTCCGGAGAACGGGCTGGCTGCATGACTGTTTTCATCGTTCTTAACATGCCAAAGAACGAGTTTCCCTTAAAAGTCCTTTAGAAGGCTTCCTTCATTTTGGCATCATCATAATCAATTAAAAATACTTACATTATCATTGCTAAGAAATATTTAATTGACGATTCTAAATGCAATTGCAGAAATTAATAAAAGTGCTCTGGAGAAAGGGAGATATTTTATCATTGCACTGAATTTAAAGTTATTACGTATATCTAGTTGCGTTAAATTTTTATTTCTTAAATGCTGGTAAAAACATAATGATCTTTATAAACTAGAAGAAAAAAACCAGAAAAAATCTATCGTTTTCTCAGACATGCAGTTTGTTTTATATTTTCAGTTACTTCTATCACATTAATTGGATTGAATTCCGATAACCCAGGATGTCCATTATTTAATCACTGGATAAAAAATAAAATTTAAACGTAATTTTATGAAGTAAACGGAAATAATTTATATCGATGATATATATACAACGATTCAAAGAACTTTATTTCCTTTAATTTTGGAGTATGGTAACAGAGTAAACTTGTATATTTCCAAACAAAATGGCGTCATCAATGAAAAGGAATGTGCGTTCTCTGGTTACAGGAAAGAAAAGCTCCGAAAGCAGTTCAGATGCGATTCCGACAGGAATTTAATAAACATCTACCAACGGAACAATCAGTTAAAAGAACGTTAAAACAGTTTCTACAGACCGAACATGTTTTGCATAGAGGATATGCAGGTAGACCAAACCGTTTCCGCTATTTCAGATGTGTTTGCGCGCAGTCCAAATAAATCCATTTTCCATGACAGCCTGCAAACAAGAATTCCTAGGTCGACTATTCATAACGGTTGAAACTGACGGTGTATAATTGCAGATCTGAGGACAAATTAAACCTACTGGCCAACTCGTTTGTAAGGAATTTTCTGTAGACATGCTTGACCGTATCAGCAACGAGGATCAGTTTCTTCAGGAAATCGTATTCCATTGAAGAAACAACATTTTATGTTTCAGAAGAGGTTAATCTACCTATATCCAGGATCTGAAAACCTGCATTGTGTAAGTTAAATAGACTGAGGTAGCCCTAAAATTAACGTTTGTTGTGCACTGACTCATGACAAAGTGATTGGTTCCTTCTTTTCCTCTGAATCTTCAGTTAATTCGGACCTTTACTTTCCGATATTCTGAAATTGTTTTACAACAGAATTGGACCCCTGTCCTTGTGCTACGCACTGGGTTCATGATTTCCTTGATGAAACATTCTCCAGATCATTGGATTGGTAGAGGTGGACGGATTTCATGAGCACGCCGTTTTCCGAATGTCGCACCATTTGATTACTTTTCAAAAGACACCTGAAGAACCGAGCAGAGATTCGCAACATCGAAGAATTAAAAAATTTGATCACCATACAAACAAGTACCGTGAATACACAAATGCTTAATAACGTCGGAAGGGAAATCGAGAACAAACTTGAAATTCTCCGAGCAAGACTGCATCATAGTAATTCTCTTCGTGGCCAACCTTCAACCAAAGCATATTAAAGTTTGTTTGATATAACCATAAATAATATGTTTTTAGCCCAAAGGGCGTTACCCCAGAAGGGCTATTAATTTCGTTTTGGCATTTTGCGTTGGTTCACGATAAATGTCGGCTCACTTTCAAATTGTTGCCACCAAATATCATCGTCGTGTATTATATTTAAAAAACATTAAATAATGAAGAATCTGCATTAATATACGTATCTTTTTCGCATTATGATAAAACAGCGGTACCTACAGCAATCCAATTTTGAATAACGTAATCCTCCACCCGAATATGGGCCACTGGAAGACCAAATTAGGAATTTGGAACTTGTTTTATTATAGATTTCATATTTTGTAACAGTTTAACGAATTTTTCATTAAGAAACTCGACGATTTCAAAGCGAGCAATGGCAAAACTGTACGGAAAATAAAATTATCTCTAGCGCACGAGACTGTGTATCGGAAATTCCAAAGGTATGTTTAGTTTAAAATTATTTTGCGATATTGCTGTTGAATTGAATTTTATAGTTTAAGTACGAAAATCATGATATTTAATAAATAATAAAGGTAATACACAAAGCGTTAAGAAAAAGCCCCTTTGGGAGTAATATAAATCAGAAAACTTTCAGATCTGTTTTTTAAAACGTATCTTTATCCGGTGAATAAGTTATGAACACCGTGTATGTATTATTAAATACGAAATTTAAGCTTATTTACTGCAGGCATAAATAATCCAGAAGCATACAGATTGATGAAACCTTTAAATCTTTTAAAAAATCATTTGTAACTTTGCTTTTATTGCCTTTAATTCCAATATATCGATCACCGAACATTCATAAAGAACGATTACATTAATCAAACCTCATAAAAAAACTCGTGAAACACTTTTCAGAAAATTTTATAAAATCACTTTAAGCAGAAAGATTTCTGAAATCTGAATAGGACATCATTAAAAACTGATTTTACGCTGAAAAATCTTTTAACCATCCATTTTGAAGTATTTTATACTGCGCATATTTTTGTTTGTCTTCTCATATCGGTAGAACTTTGTTTCGTTGTTTTAAGTCATGATAAATTCTCACACACGAACATTTTGATCATCATTCAAATCGATATGATCTCATATACAACGCTTACTTAAGTATGCCAGATATTTCGAAACTGCATACTTCAAAATCATTAAATTTTAAACATTATTTCCAACCGAGTTCAGAGTCCGATTATTTTCGGCTTCAAATCATTAAATGAAAAAAAAACATAATTACTTTTTAAGAAAATCAATGAATTGGGAAAAATAGAATCATGAAACGTAAACGCATATCAGCGTAAACAATTCTCCTTTCATTATGTGTTTGCTGTCAAATGCTTTGGTTTATTACCGGCAAATACTTTGGCTTATTGCTGCCAAATGCTTTTGGCTTAAGCATTTATGAAATAAACTGCATTATTTCCAGCACTGGAGATTAGCAATACCTGCAGATGAATATATTCAATAAGACGTATATTACTGAAGCCTGTTACGCGCGAGTAGATCTCAAGGCAAGGTCGTTTTGTAGCTCATAACCGGTATAGTGGTTAGCGTAGTTGACTGCCGTGCCGAAAGACATGGGATCGAATACTGGAGAAGGCATGGATATTTTTAAATGTATAACGTCCTTGCGGCATGGGGGTTCTCCAAATATGCAGCGAGCCGAAAGTTCTCTCGAGAGGTTGTTGGTAGGGGAAAGGGATGGAGACCCCCCTGACGCGTACTTCCGGGGTTCTCTCCATTAAAAATTGGGGGGGAACTGAGTTAAATCGCACTGTCACGTGTAAGGTGCTCAATGCCGTTGCCAACGACAGCGTAATCTTGCTCTCCTTGCCACGAGGAATTTCGTATGCTTGAGCTGAATATAGGTCAGACAAGCATTATTGCAAGATTGGCATCATTAGTCAACCACAACAACAACAATGTCATTTTGTTTGAAACAGAATTTTAATTTTGTTTTCCACTTAATGCCTTACACTTAAGGCCTGATAGTTCTAAAATTTAATTTATAATACAATAGTCTTGGTAGGTACTTAGCGTTCCTTTCTTATATATTTGAATGATATTAGGTGAAATTTGCTGAAACTTGCGATTAGAATGCTTTGACAGCGTGGGATGTACGGTGTTTCAGGAACCGTATTTTGACAGACCGTTAAGTATAATTATTAACTGATAGAACTATATGATCGTTAAATTCTACCGTTAAGAATTCAAAAATCCTGTTAATGCCATCAGTATACATTTTTATCATCCCTTAGCATGCCACAAGTATGTTTTTTTTATAGATAAATGGAACTATCAATTTGTTCTACACACAACGTATTACCTGTGTTTTTTTTTCAGTCAATAGTATCTAATAATACCTACTGGCATCATTAATTATATATATCAGAGGCAAAAAAATTCAAAAATGCTTTCGAAACTTCACGTTAATAGCATCTGGTCTTGTATTCGATTCCGTTCAATTTCTTAACAAAATTAATATGTTCTAAATGAATTTTTCCTTGAGAGAAACATACTATGGTTTATCATGTAGAAATTTACATAAACAATATCTATCCTTCTTTTCACTTTCTAGAGAATATTTTAAGATAATGCTTAGGAATTCTAAGCAGAAAGGCTTACATTAGAGATTAAAAAGTTCATTTTATGTTTTAACCCGTGATTTCGAAAATGTTTATTATAATTATGCTAACTAACAAAGCATACTTTTTGAATCATCGAAAAGTGCAAACAATCATTTTAAATAAATTTTTTATGTACATTTAATACTATCTTTGAACTGAAACATGAAATTATTTGCATGAAAATGTTTTAAATATAAAGCATTATTTATATACATTGCATTAATTTTACTTGCATCAAAACTTTGATTTCTTAAAGATTAGCCAGTCAGCAGGCGAGCACAACAAAGCTTAACCCTAGTCAGTATTCGGTTTCCGACGTCTGAACGTATTGGTTATACGCAGTTGTCACTGTTTTTTTCGGAGGCAACAGACCCACCAGCGACCTAGCGGTAAAGTCGCTGAACACTGGTAGTTCGTTTTGAAGTTCAAATCCTGCGAAAAGACTAGCTGCATGGACGTTTTTGTGATTTTCCTCATGTGTAACGTGTATACGAGTCAGTTTCCCTTAAAAAGTCTTCAACGATGGCATCCCTTCCCTTCGGCGGGTACCCTCGAGGCTTTGCCCTAATCACATAAACCAAACTCGGATGCAACAGAAAAGTGATTCATTTTCGCTTAGGAAGTCTTTTATGGATATGCTAATGTGTTTATATTCACCGGGGAATGTCGGTCTTTCACGTCAACAGATATATTTCCCGACAGACTGGAGTGTTTTGCCGCAGTATGTAAACTCACCTTATAGAATAACTAAGTGAATTCTCACAATGTGTTACTTCTATTTACATTTCCTCCTTATTTTCTACGTGATTTACTCCTAAACCATCTCGTTCTTAACTGATGTAAGAATGTTTTTGAAAGAGTGCTGTTTTCCTCATAATTATCTCTCTCTTTCTCTCTCTCTCTATATGTCTATATATAGAGGGTATATCAGTGCAGCGGTGATAA
>KK113969.1:158105-213000 GCA_000611955.2 Stegodyphus mimosarum
CACATAGGAAATGGTCGGAAACACTTTCTTGACGAGGTAGTAACAACCCAATAGTCAAGAAAGAAAGGACACGAACGGGGTGAGGAAACATGTTTATTATCGGAATACAATAGTAATAATAATAATAATAATAATAATAATAATAATAAAGAAAAAACAACACAAAGTGACAACAATCATCATCAAAGAAGGTGTTCGAAGTTGACCGGATAGTGATGCAGGAACCGTGCGTCGTGCATCTTCCATGAAATATTCAATTCGTGATGCAGATTTTCCATGCTCCAGAGAAATGAGGTCTGCATCACGGCCCGGGGTCGTAATTTCGAACACTTCTTTAATGACGAACGTTGTTTGTTTTTGTTCTTATTTGTAGGTTTCTGTGGTATTAAATATAATAAAAGATATTTTGTCTCACTGTTTCTATCCTTCCGTTTTGCTATGCATTGTTATGTGATTTCCCGTCGTCTAGGTGTACTCTATCTTTCCCGAAAGTTTGTCACCGCTGTAGTAATACACCCTGTATAAAAATAAACCTTGATATATATATATATATATATATATAGATATCGCTTAAGGTAGATAATTTCATTAGCGTCAAGACAGCAGTTGTCAACTGATTTGTAGATTTTAATACGACATAGGTTTTACCGCAGTTAACCTTTTTTTTTCTAGCTGCCAAATTAAATTGCTAATGACTCTAGATAAGTTTCCTAGGTATATGGTCATTTTATCAGCGCTACAGCCCAATTAAAATTGTGTTACAATACAATTAGAATTCTCTTTTCCTTTGTGTAACACTTATAAAACTTCCAACAATTTGCTGCTAGTGAGATTATGTCTAAAATCGCGTTTACCTCATCGTTGTCGATAAATATGTGATAGGTGAGAGGTAAAATATAGCCTTTAAGTATTATTATTATAAAAGTACGAAACTGAAGAAAAATAGTTTTCGCGTACATATCCATATTTTCCTCCTTTTAACAAAAATAATCGGTCTCAGTGGAATATCGAATATCAGTATACGTGAACAAATATAATAATACATTTGATATTTATCAAGCAAAGTTTATTTTAAAATTTTTCTTAACAAGAAACCCTGCTTTTCTGAAGTCGGAAAGTCACTTTTATTCACACAGATTCACACATTTATTCTTTTATTTCTTTTCCATTGCTTTTACTTTTGAACTCTTTTCCAGTGCAATGTAAAAGTTATCGTTAACAAATTAACCTAATTTTTTTACGCAATGTGTTTTGGAACAAAAATATTTTAATGTTCAATAAGTTTGAGATAACAATTTAAAAACAAAGTGCGTAAAACCACATTTTCTTTATTATCGCTTTCAAAAAATATGCCAAATTTCAGAACGCTCCAATATTTAAATTCACGCATACCTTCGACAATTTTGAATAAAAAGCTGTAATTTTTTTTGTAGAAATGCATCTGCTTCAAGTTTATTGTAAAAATTTTACAGGTTATAATACAAAATTGTTTTAAAAAAGTTTATAAACATTATTTAAAAACACAAATTTAAAAAATAAATCATAAAAAATGGGTGAATTTTGTTTGGAGTGAGCCTAAATTTCTAACTGTGAAAGAAGGAATTAAGTAAGTGCAATAAAAAAAGAG
Source organism: Stegodyphus mimosarum (assembly GCA_000611955.2). Classification (NCBI taxonomy): domain Eukaryota; kingdom Metazoa; phylum Arthropoda; class Arachnida; order Araneae; family Eresidae; genus Stegodyphus; species Stegodyphus mimosarum. The sequence goes on from KK113969.1 coordinate 159,733, forward strand.
ATATTAATAAATACATTTCAAATTGAATTAACGTACAGGAGCTAAAATTTTGAGAGCTAACTTTTTAAAAATAACTCGTGCGATTTTTACAAAACTTGGCAGTTTGGAATAATTTGAGTCGTAAAATCGAAATATGAAAAAATATTGTCTTGTTATTTCAGAAAATGTCCGATGTTTTTCTCAAAATATCTATATCAGAACAATGCTGTATAAAATCTAATACATATCCTAATTCGCGCCGATCCCACCAGCGGCCGAGCGGTAAAGACGCTGAACGCTGGTAGCTCGGTCCAAGGTTCGAATCCCGCGAACGGGCTGGCTGCATGGGCGTTTTCGTGGTTTTCCCCATGTGTAACGTGTACATGAGCCAGTTTCCCTTAGAAAGTCCTCCACGAAGGGGGCACTCCCTTTAGGCAGATAGCCCTCATGTGCTTTGCCATAATTGAATAACCTATAACCTAACCTAAGTCGCCCTTTCGAGACATGGAAAACGCAATTTCAATTTTGTCAATCGGCCCTGTAGAACGGGAGATATACAAGTAAAACTGTCCTTTTTTTTTTTTTTTTTTTTTATTTTTTTTTTGCAGTCTACATATACCTGTGCGATTCCGTACACGTCACCAGCTCAGCTGCATTGTTATTTGACCATGCCCTTCCGGCTCAGTATGTTCAAAAAATCAATAAAACGTGTTTATTTATTTTGTTAAGTTTTAAAGCCGATGTACTTTGGGTTTTAACCTGCCACCGAGGAAAGGGAAGAAATCACACCGCGTTTTTTGAAAGAGCAATAAACACTATTTCTGCGAAGGAAAACAAATTCAGAATTCACTACTAATCAAATGATTTTTATTTCTTATTATTAAAATTAATTTTAGTAGCTTTTACATCAATGTAGGCTTAAATCTTAAGACTAGAACGAATATAAGATATACAACTGAACTCAAGCAACCAAATCGCTTTCATATGCATAAGATAACATTAGGAGAATGTATTAAGAGAAATCATCACTTATTTCTAAACTTTTCATTAAAAGAAAATGTATTTACTTAGTTTTGCCTAAAATAGGTATTTAGGATCGTCACATATGTTATTTCGTATTATATTAAGACCAATATCATAATCATCAAGTGTCTAGGGATGTTTAAGTGAAAAATAATCTTACAAGAATTAAATCAAGGTAGATTAATCCAGAGTATTTAGAACACATAAAGTAACCAAAGATATTAAATATCCCCAAAAGGTCTAAATGTTCCCGCTCTCACTGCCTCGGTCTAAGACAAAAGATTCCACGGGTCTTCCAAATTATCCTATAATTCCTGTTTTCCTCTCAAGGAATAATAAGGAGAGTGGTCATTACGACCCTCAGGAGGGGCTCAAATATTTTAATCGGATCTTGATGCCTAGTTTCTAAACCAAAAAAGGACTTCTCATAGACTGTTATATGCATGTTACCAGAGACAGCCTTTCTCTACCTTATAAAGTATTTCTCCTGCCTTCTTAGCATTTCTCGTGGTTCAGTGGTCAGCAAGCTTGCCGCGTATTCGAGAGGTCAGTGGTTCGAGTCTCGGCTAGGGCATTTTCATTTTTTATCTTTCCGTCTTTTAAATAACCTAATGTCTCTACAGTGGCACCCGAACAAAAAGCTGGTGGATGCTGATTCTCCACCACCAGGATTTGGCGACTGGGTCTCCTAATCCCCAGTCTCCTTTTGAAAGGGGAAGCGTATAAGGTATTTTTCCCGCCTTTTCAGCACGCCTTTGTGGTGTAGTGGTCAGCATGCTCGGCAAGTATTCGAGAGGCCCGTGGTTCGAGTCTTGGCGAGGGCAGTGCTCATTTTTCATCTCTCATGCTCCTAAATAACTTAACGTCTCTACAACCTGTAAAACTATAATAACACAATTTTTTTAAGACTTTAGATTGATATTTTTGTCATATATACAAAAATACAGTAGAAGCTCATAATTAAGCAAACCCTTAAGCAGCGTCTCAGAATATTAACCTTAATAACACCTTTAAAATCATGGTTTTAAATTAATATTTCTGGCACCATTTCTAAATTATAGAGAGACCGCAGAATAAACCAAGTCTTTGAACATCCGGAAATCCGTTAAGTTACTGTACTAAATATACCCACACAGCTAAATCAATCATTTTTAATGCTCATCACAGCAAAATCCGTCTTCTGTATGAAAATACGGACTTGAATCAGTTTACCTCCCAAATCAGCAATTCATTTGCATTCTTGGCAACTCTTCCTCGGTACGCGGGGGTTGGACCACCGTTGAATGCGATTAGAACGAGTCTCTTTAAGTGTCCGTCTCGAAACACGCAAATGTCAAGTGAATTGTCACGCAATTCAAGAAAGATTCACCTCACACTGTACTTTAATGACAACAATGATAACGCTAATAGTTATAGTTACAATAATAATAATAACAGATGAGCCATGGATTCCAACTCGGTTTGCATTACGATTCTTTATCGCCGTGTGTATTGCTATTAGAAGTCATTTGCGTCATTAAGAGGGGTTTTTCACTAATGAAAAGAATTGATGTAAATAGTTTCTCGTACTCGAATTCCGATAGAGGCTTGTAAAAAATTTGACTGAGGCTTATTAGAGATAACTTTGTAGGGTTTCACTTATTTTGCATAACAAATTTATTTTAAGTTTGATACCTTTCCTGAACCTCTCAATTTCCTCTAGTATTTTCTCGCCAGGATGTCAATTTAAAGTTAAGTGAAGTGAATATTTAATCTGGTAAATCTCTGAGTTTTTTCAGAGCGTGTTTTCGTTAGCCAGCGGACGTTTCGTTGCTATCTCGCTGTTACGCTAATAATTCTTTTGGCCATTTTGGATTATCATCAAGCCTGTTAGTTTTTTTATGAATCAACGTGTTAGGTGTAAATTAACCTACTAATTCAGCACTATCATCCATTTCAGATATGACTTGAATTATATTCTACATTTAAGTTCCCACCGCAAGTTGACTGTGTCTTGTAATGCACGAAGATCGTGCCTTACTGTTAAACTTTAAATTTATAAAGGGTTACTTTTCACTCTTCTTCTGTGCTGGTATTTATTCGCGTCTGTGCTAGAATTCGCCAGGTTCATTGTAGGATCTAGAGCTAGTTTATGTGGAGTAATAAAACAGATCTTACAACTTTATATTTTATGAGCAAACCTCAGTAATATCTACAAGAAAAATTATGGATTCAATATCAAAAGGAATAACACAAATAATACGCATGTTACTTTCTGTATTTAAAATTATAAATCAGGTATTATTAAAGGTATTCAAACAATCTGCAGCCTTCAATGAACTACATTTTATGGCACCTTCGTATGCAGTCGTCTTGTTTAATGCTTTGTCAAAACGAGAGAAATATTAGATTGAGCCGGTGAAGGTACATGATGAACGTTTTCAAATATGACAAACATTATCAAGCACATTTTAGTTCTTAAAAGTAAACTTTATGATCTTTCGAAAATGCAAAGAAATATTTTTGCAATTTCTGTGGAGGGAAATTGAAAAGAGTACTTGTATTTTGTGTAATGTATGATTGTGTGTGAGTGTATTTTGTGTAAGATAATTGTTTTTGATTGTGTTAGCATTTTAATTTGTATACCTAATTACTACTAATACAAAATTAGTATGAATTTTGTATTTATTTAGCTATTTTTAGTAGAACTGTAATTAAAATTGTTTCATTTCGCCTTGCAATGCATCACGTGCCGACTTTTAAGAGAAAGCTACGCCGAAATTGTAAAAATAGACAAGCACGCGCATTTGATAAATAAATATCTCGTGATTGTTTTTGCTATCCAGAAAAATCGAGAAAATACCAGAATGGTCTCATGCATGATTAAAAAGCTTATAAAAGCTGGAGGAAAACATCTCAATTCACTTGTTTTAAGTGAACTGTAATTGTTGACTTAGTGCTGCTATTGATTGTAGCGAATTCGTGGTGAGATCGAATTAGCTTTCTCTGTTTTGAATTGAGTTCTGTTTCACGTTTTAGTAGTTCAAAATATAATTGCTGTGAGATATTGTGATATTGTACGAATATCTCTGAAGAAATGTTTTAGTATTTTTTTTTATTTTTTGTGGAAAAGAATAAATTTTATTAACTCTTTAAAGACTTGTGCATTCAATCCATTACGAAACCGTACGCACGCAACAGTATTATTACCAATGTAAGACAGCAAAACTACTTGAACTGGTTCGCAAGTTATCGCTCTTACAACTATTTAATTGTGTTTTATGTTGTGACTTATCTCACTTGTCTGACAGTAACATCAGAATAATCCCACGAAATATCTCGTGGCAAGGGCAGCAAGATTGCTCCTGTGGTTGGCAAGAACCTTGGGCACCATACAGGTGACAGTACGACTTTGCTCAGTTCTGCCCCCAATTTTGATGGACACAGCACCCTGAAGGGACGGATCCGAGGGTCTCCCAACCTTCTTCCCCTACCACTAACCACTCTAGAGAACTTTTGGCTCACCACATATTTCGAGTGCCTCCATGTCGCGCAGTTATTTCATTTGCAAACATCCATACCTTCTCTGGGATTCGAACTCGGGCCCTTCCGTACAGCAGTGAGTGTCGCTAGTCACTATCCCGGTTGGGCGGCACTATTTAACTGTAAATATGAGTAATCTGAAGTTATAAGTCAAATAAGTGTTTATTTATCCTAGCGGTTTACAAATTAAAATGCTAACACAATCAAAAACGATTATCTTACACAAAATACACTCACACACAATCATACATTACACAAAAATACAAGATGAGTCTACTTGTCTTTGTCGCTGAGAGTTTAAATTATTTACAACAGTATCTTAATTCAAATCTATACAATCGCTTAATCTTAAAAAAACACTTAAGCACCGTATAAGGGTTGACTGGCTTTTGACCGCTTGGAAGCACAGCAGGAAACAAGGCTTAAAGGTAAGGTCTTCTAATAGTAAATTCTGAACTTTTCTCAAAGAATGAATATGAATCTATTCACAAAGAAATGCATAAGAGTAAAATAATTAGCTGTTGTTATTCTACAGAAGTTTTTTAAAAAATGTTAAAAATTTGATCGTCAGCAAACATTCTGACGAAATTTTAAAATTTCGTTAAATCTCTAAGATTACGCTCCACGGCCAAATAATTTTCAATTTCCTATTCGTATTTATTTAGCAGTCATTTCTTAACATCATGTACTTCTGATGATTTGCCTTCCCTCTTATAAAATGAATATAATAGTAGCATATTTATTTCTTCTCTGAAATTTTATCATTTTATCTATAAACTCACACATAAGCAGCAAAAGTAGTCCACTCTTGGAAATACATGTTTTTACAGTTTCTTTCTATAAGCAATGACGGCAAAGCCTCCAGGGCTACCTGCCTAAGGGAAGGGATGCCTCGTGGGGAGCTTTCTAGGGGAAACTGACTCGTTTACGCGTTAAACACGGGGAAGACAACGAAAACGCCAATACATCCAGCCCGTTCGCGGGATTCGAACCTCCGATCGAACTACCAGTGTTCAGCGCCTTTACCGCTCGGCCGCTGGCGGGCTGATGATTTTCATACACAGATGTATAAAACAGTTTGTGTCCCAGAGTAAAATATATATGCTCTTACTCAGTAACTATGTTTTATGAGCATATGATGCAAGATAATTAATTAAGACATTATGATTAATTGTTATGATTGATTTTCTGAATGTTTTATCAAAATTTATTCACTCCGTGAGCTGCGGACTTTTTTAAAATTTATTTTTAATGCAACTGCATTTTATTTTGAATGTTTTATTTCTCTTTCATGCAAATATGTTTCAAAATGTATGCTTTTAAATTACTTATTGTAACACGAAAAATATAATAAAATTGGTTATTGTTACCTAAAATCAAAATAAATCTGGTTAACAGTGAATGCGGGGAAATATTTGTTAACCATTCATAAAGACAGTTGGGAATGTTTTGGTTTAGAATATGGTTTGGATATTGCGAATCCTTTTTAATAAAACTGTTTTTTTTTTGCGCTTCTTTTGAATGTCCGTTTAAAAAATATTTGACATTTAGTAATATAAGAACTTAAGAAAAATTAAAAAAAAATCTTTAGATATTTTGTTGCATTTCTTTATTTTTAATAATTTAATTGTTTTTTTGAAAATATTACCTCATTTTTTCAGTAAAACTGCAATTTGCACTTATGTAAATTTTAAATGGATTTGGAAAACTTGCATTTACAGTGGATTATGTACTGCCGGAAAGAATGTTACTGAGTTAAAGTTTACAGCTAAACTCCTGGAGATAAACAAATAAACCAATAACATGTTTTTTAGTTAGGGAAAATTCTCTTTCATAATTTTTCAAGTATTCATTTCTCCCGATAACCTTGGGTCAAGTAAATATTCAAACGAAGTTTGGTCTTGCAAAACACTGCAATCTGTCTTCTGAAGTTAATTAAATCAAATTAAGCGTTATTTATGTTTTTTAGCCCAAAGGACTGTTAGCCTAGAAGGGCTTTTGCGTCAAATCAGTATAAATTTTCTACATCACATTTCAAATAGTCGCCATCAAATATTATCGCATTGTATTATATATATTTAAAGAAAATAAATAAAAATAAATAATGAAGAGTCTGCATGAATGTATGTAAGAGTTTCGCATCGTAAAAAACAAAGATAACTAGATCCATAAAATTTTAAATATCGTAGACCTCCATCCGAATATGGGTTCCTGGAAACACGAATCTTGAATTTGTTTTATTATCTTTTTTCTTACTTTTTAAACTTTAAAGAATTTTTGATTAAGAAACTCAACGATTACAAAGTGAGTAGTGGCAACACGCTGTAAGGAATAAAATATTTTTATTTCAAGCGTGCGAGATTGTCTATCCGAAATTCTAAAGATATGCTCTTTTCAAATATTTTTAGCCTAAATGCTCTCGAAACTTGTATGTGTGTGTAAATGAAAAAAAAAACTCATTTGGCCGTAATATATAATTTGAAAGCTTTTAAAATTTTTTTGTCTTTTTTTTAGCCCATTCACCCAGAACGGCATTTAGTCTCAAAACGAGATTTTGCGTTGAATCACTATAAACATCTGACTCACTTTTCAAAGTGTTGCCACCAAATATTACCATCCTGTATTATACTTAAAGAAATTTAATGATGAAGAATTTGCATGAATGTATGTATGTTTTTCGTATTGTGAAAGAAACAACGGTACCTAGAGCCATCAAATTTTGAATAACGTAGTCCCCCACCCGAATATGGACAATTGGAAGCCAGAACTTTGAATTTCGAATTTGTTTCATTGTGTACTTCATATTTCGTAAAGCTTTAACGAATTTTCGATTAAAACACTGAACAATTTCAAAGCGAGAAATGGCAGCATCGTATGGAAAAAAAAAACACTTTTATCTCCAGCACGCGAAAGTGTATATAGGTAATTCTAAAGATAGCCTGTTTTTAAGTATTTTTAGCCAAAGTGTTCTCGAAATGTATATGTGTACGTAGATGAAAAAAAGGCCCCTTTGGAAGTTAATATAAAATCTGCAATCTTCCAGATTTTTTGGGGGGAGGTGTAGAAATTACAAAAACTTTATTTTTAACTTTATTGCCATCTGAAGTCTAAAACTTAAGAAGACATTGAACTAATTACTTTTAACTCGGAACTACGTGTTTATTTTCAGGTATAAATATAAATAATATAGTCTGGATATTACGTCAAGATTATACTACCCAGGTTTTTGAATTAACACGAGAGAATATTTAACTAAATGCTATGAATTCTGAGATTTAAAAGAATAGGAAAGTCCAAAGGAAATTACTGTTGGCGAAGTAAAACAAAAAATCGTCACTTCATGACTTTTGGAAAAGACTTGATAACATACCTTAAAATGAATTTACATATGTTTCATCAAATAATGAACTGAGAGAATAAAGCAAAGCCTCACTCATATATCACGGGACTGTAAAGAGAAAGATGTAAAATTCTGGCGTAGTTTTAAAACGAAAAAAAAAAGTAGCTTGAGATTTGTCCAAAACAAAATTTAAGAAGTGAAAAATCTGCAACATTTTTATAATCAAGAGAAAAAGATACAAAATCAGGTGATGGGAGGGAAAATTTAAGGAATTATGCCAAGTGATGGTTGAAAAAATTTCATTAGAGTGAGAATAAATGCTAGTCCATAGATCTTCGAAACGTGAACTATTAAATACTTTTGAGAATTATTTTCGGATTCAACAGATAAAAATTAATAGGTATTAGTTGTTTTTATCTGATACTTTTCTTGCTGCTGACTAGTGTTCTCGTGCAAATTATCTCAAAATGAAATTTATATAAAACCTCATGCCAAGATATTTTGATTTCTGTTATTTGTAACCAGCCTGATCACTGATTTTGAACTTTACGCGATTGCTGCGGTAAAGTGAAAAACACAGATTACTCACAGTGTATCATCACCTGCCGAGGATTATATTAAAAATGTCAGCACTACAACTAAAGTGACTACTGAATCTGAAATTTACAGCTATGAATTGGATTTATAGGATTCCTAAAAACACACGCTAAAATTATTTGCCTAAAGGAAGGGATGCCTACATGGAGCACTGCTTCGTATTCACATTCTTGTTGATTTATATTCTCTAAGAGAAACTAGCTCGAATTCACCTTACACGTAGGAAGAACTACGAAAATGATCTTAAAACCTACCCATTCCCCGAAATTTGAAGCTCCCACCAGCGGCCGAGCGGTTATGGCACTTAACAGTGGTATTTCGGTCCGAGTTCGAATTCCACTAAATGGGCTGACTGCATGGATGCTTTAGTGGTTTTTCCATTGTATAACGTATACACGAACCATTTTTCCATGGAAAGTTCTTCACAAAGCCATCTCTCGAGTATTTTGCGATATTTAAATCAACCAAATCAAACCTCGAAATTCGAAATCCTGTCGAGACACTAGCTTTCAGCCATTTTATTTACTTAAGATTATTCGGCAATTTGTAACTCTGATAATTTTATTAAATCTATTGTAGGGTTCAATTCTTTAAATCTATAGTTCTGACTAAAAACCCCCACGAACACTTGACAAGCGAATAATCGCTTAAGTGTGTGAACAGAATACTTAAGACTTGAGAAGGGTTTAAAACCCTTTATTATTCAATATATTTACAATCAGTCCTGACTTGGAACTTTACAATAAAGCCGCCACTCGGGCTTGAACTTAAATACTAATAAATTGAACTAAAACTAGCTTAACTAAAGCTCTTAAATAATATAGCCGAAGCTATCAGAATCTAACTAGTTGGCCCCTAAGTATTAATTAAATCGGTGAAGCCTAGCAAGGGCCTAAGATATGGCCGAGCGTAGTAACGGCTAAGAGAGATGTAGTCAGAAGGCGGACGCGCGCTAGTCGGGAAATCAGACTCTCTCTCGAAGAAGTCGGTTAAGTGACGACTTAAATAGTACTCATTCTCATTTGCATTATCTGCGTTTCCAAATTCTCATTCTGGCAGGAAATTGTAAGTTGAAATTAGAATAAGATAGGAAAGATACAAAACTTAAAATAACCGCATAATAAACCTTACACTATTATTAATAACTTTTTAAAACTGATCATTACTTTTATTTTGGTACGTGAAACAAACTTACCTTTAAATATTGGAAAAAATCCATACACAACTCCTGGTTTGACTTTTGTTTCGAGAAGCTTTCAACAAAATATCCATAAAAATAGAATGAATATCAAGATTCAGTACCAAAACAAAAAGTAAATTGTAAAAGTCAAAGCTTAAGTGTTGTGGTTTCTTTAATATAAGAATCTCAATTACCTGATTCAAATGCATTATTAGATCCTCATTCTTTTACTAGAATTAATTTCTACGCATTATAAAATTTTGGTACTAAGAAAGCGTTCAAATGACTGAAATTATAATACTAATTAAAATGCCATTGTATTTGTTAACGAAAGGTTTCAGAAGATCATAATTAAACAATAATTACCACTATGTTGCACAATAGTTCCGATACATAAAAGGAAAGTAAAAAATCTGAAGTGGACATCACATGACTTCCTTGTATGCCATATTAAATTATATACATTTTTTTCCTGCATTTCATTTAAACTTATTTTCTTATTTTCATTAAAGATATATTTCTCATTCAATTAATTTAGTTCTCACTTCGCAGCAAAAAGACATAACTCCAACATCTTCATTAAAAATTGTAATACACAGAAAAACATAAAACACCAAGTATAGTTAACATAGTTAAAAAAAAATTATAATTAAAATTAGAGTTTCTACACAAAAACAAGCAATTCGGCCAGCGGGCAAGAAGGCAGATTTTTCGGTGCACAGGAAAGTTTACTTTTGGTCCCACTCGGCAAAAAGACATTGAAGGTGCAGAAACTGACTGAATTCACTATTCTACTGACTTCCAAACGTAAACAAATGGCGGTTCGTTAGGTTTAACTCACCACTTAAACATTTAAATTGTTTATGACTTTTCAACTATTGCACGCAAATTAACAATAGGAAAAAAAACCTTACCGAAACATAAAAAGCAAAACTGCACAATTTACCAACGTATAAGAATAAAAAAATATTAAGCTCACTGAAGTAGGTAACAGAAGGGGAATATACACATACCCATATATATATATGCGACTGGTGCAGGCGATGATTGTGACAAAAAGACGAGGTGCACAACTACATGTTATAGCAGTCCCATATACAAAATTTCAACGTTCTACGACTACTCATTCTTGAGTTATGCGAGACATATACATACAGACGCACGTACGTCTGTATGTATAGACGTGAAGAAAAACATCTCTTCTGAATCCATTTTACAATCATTTTTGGCATAAACAGTCTTTTATTCTGTCCGTACGTACAGATGTGATGCAAAAACATCGTTCAAATGGTTTCGAGAGCAGTTGAATTGGATATTTTCGTTGAAATATGACACCCGAAAGTTTTCGCAATTACAATACTTCTTTTACTTCGTACAAGGAAGTAAAATACATAAATAAAAGTTTCAAATCTTTGCGAAAAGTGAAAACTATGATTTCTTTGTAAGAAATAACTCTTTTTTTAAAAGAATATTCAATGCTGTTTAAAGATTTAAAATATTTAAAAAGGTATATGTTTTTTAAAAGAATCTAAAACAGCGATACTAAAGGAAAACATACAGTTAATATTAAAAAGCTTTCTATTTTCATTGTTTTTAAGTCACTTATTCCGTATTTTTATAAAATTTGTTTACTTTCATTAAATTGAAGTTATATATTTACATAAACAGCACAGGAGTACTGTATTAATAAAAATAAATATTGTTAAAAAATTTCTTCTATCTCAATGTGAAAACATAGTATTATTTCTTAAAACCTTTCAGTTCCCTATTTGTAGGAATTTTATTTTGAATGACATTTTATTTATGCCCGAAAGGAAGTTGACTGCACTCATGATTATTAAAAATTTAGATGCAAGAAGTGAAAAAAGCATTTTGCCATTTTAATACAAGTAGGACTCAAAAGTAAAATTAAAAAAAAAAAAAAAGATTTTTCATACAAGTAGGACTCAAAAGTGAAATTTTCAAAAAAAAAAAAAATTTCATATTCAAAAACTTTAATCCATTTGTTTTCAATTTCCGATTGCAAACATAACATAACGTTCTTTTAAATATTTATCCATCATGATGACTGAAAAAGAAGATTTAGAAGGAAAAAAAAAACTCACGGGGAGGGGGAGTTTCTTTTTCTCACCTTAATCGACGCTTTGAGTCTCCATGTTATTATGCACTTTCTTTCCTTTGCTCTTCTCACGCATCTCTACTTAAAGAAATTGGCAGTAAAAACTGCAGTAGAAAAATCAAGTCGTAAAGCATAGAATGTAAAAAACGAGGGTTACGGGAGAAGATATTATAGAAAAAAAAAGTACTGTACTTGAGTGAATTGAAATGGTAATTTAGCTTTTGAAGGAATAAATTAAAATCGTATTTCCCTTCGAGCTACAAATGCGAAAGAAATATGCATATATAAAAATTTGTATAAATATACAATGAAGAACATAATATGCAAAGGTTATGTTATTGCTAAAACTTTAGTTTTATTTTGAATTAAAGATTAATTTAGTGTTCTAGAATATTCCAGCTAACTTAAAGAAATCGTATCACCCTGTGTTGCATTTTGTAAGGACATGTATAAAAGGTGGTACATCTTCAGTTATCCAGTTTAATGGAACCCCAGAGTATCAAGATAATCGAAAAATCCAGATAATACTTTTTTTGTTGATCAAATGTATGCTAGTAAAGAGTCCTGCTTTTCATTTTTAATACTTTACCTTAATAAGACTAGCCAAATAATGTTTTTATTCTTAAAAACAAAGATATAAAATCCCCTTTATTAAAAAAATTAAGTAATTAAATTGCTTATTACGCAGTTTTTAGCCCAAAAGAGCATTAATCCAGAAGGGCTATCACTCTCAAAACGGGATTTTGCGTTGAATCACTATAAAAGTCTGAATCACTTTGTAAATTGTTGCCACCAAAAATTATCATCCTGTATAACATTTAAAAAAAATAAATAATGAAGAATTTGAATGAATGTATGCAAGTTTTTCGCATTATGAATAAACCACGGTAACCATTAAATTTTGAATAATGTAGTTCTCCACCCGAAAATAAACACTGGGAAGACCAAATTTTGAATTTCAAATATACTTTATTGTGTATTTCCTGTTTTACCTGCGCTATTTAGTACTTGTTTTTTAACACTTTAACGAATTTTGGATTAACAAACTTGTAAGGTTTATCCTAAGTTTATTAACAGTTATTTTAAGTTATGATTCTTTCTTATTTATTCTAATTTCAGCTTACATTTCCCTGCCAGAATGTAATTTCAGAAACGCAGTGAATGCAAATGAGCAAGAGTACTATTTAAGTCGATGCTTCACCGACTTCTACAGAGAGAGTCTGATTTTCCTGACTAGTGCGCGTTTGCCATTTGTCTACATTCTCTCTTAGCTACTACGCTCGGCCATACTTTAGGCACTTGCTTTGCTTCACCGATTTCATTAATATTTAGAGGCCAACTACTCAGAATTCTGATAGCTTCGACTATATCTTTCAGATAGCTTTAGTTAAGCTTCGTTGAGTTTAAATTCATTATTATTTAAGTTCAAGCTCAAGTGGAGGCTTTTTGTATACTCCGAGTTAGGAGTTGATTGTATTTATTCTGAGAAATAAAGGGTAGTTAACCCTTCTTAAGTCTTACGTGTTTGTTCACATGCTTAAGCGATTATTCCTTGTTAGTGTTCGTGGGGTTCTAAGATAGAGTATTGGAATTAAATAAGTAAAATCCCCCAAGCTCAATGATTTCCAACGGAGCAATGGCAACACTGTACAGGAAAAAACAGTGTTATGTCCAGCGCGCTAGGATGTCTATTAGAAATTCTAAACATAGGCTGTTTTTAAATATTTTTAGCCCAAAGGAACATTAGCTCAAATGCTCTCGAAACATGTATGTTTACGTAAATGAAAGGAAACCCCCTTTGGATGTAATGTAAAATCTGAAAGTTGAAAGCTTTCAGATTTTAAATTTTAATGTTCGTTTTGTTTTATATTTAAACTGCCTGTTTGCTTGTCTTGAAATCAATTCTTGATTTACATAATAATCATACTACAATATTACACAACGATGTTTTTCAAAATTTGGTTTCGAAAGTTTAAAATATTAACTTAAGTTGATTTCATTGGAAAAAAGGTTAAGGATATTTAATACTTGTTGACAATGCGTCAAAATGCAAATGAAAGAAAACGGCCCTTTGAGCGTAATGTAAAACCAAAAAGCCTTCAGATTTTATATTTTAATGCTCATTTTGTTTTATATTTAAACTAGTTTCTCTGTTTGTTTATCTTGAAATAAGTTCTTGATTAGTATAATAACCAATGTAACCAATAATACAACGACGTTTTTCAAAATAAAATTCAGTTCAACAGCAATATCGCAAAATAATTTAAAAAGAGCATTTCTTTAGAATTTCCGATGCACAATCTCGAGCCTGGAGATAAAAATATTTTTTTCCCCTACAGTGTTGCCATTGTTCGCTTTGAAAGTGTTGAGTTTGTTAATCAAAAATTCGTTAAAGTTTTGCAAAATTTGAAATAGATATTAAAACGAATTCGAAATTCCAAATTCAGGCTTCCAAGTGCCCATGTTTGGTTGGAGGACTCTGTTATTCAAAATTTGATGGCTCTAGACACCGTTGATTTTTCACAATGCGAGAAACATTCATGTATTCATGCAGATTCTTCATTATTTAAATTCACTAAATATAATACAAGGCGATGGTATTTCGTGGCAACAGTCTGAAAAGTGAGTTAAGAAAGTGAAGCTACGCAAAATGACGTTTTGAGTGTTTGTTTTTGGGTCTAACGCCCCTTTGGGCTAATAACATAAAAAATGTAAACGGAAAAAAGGGGGGAAATAAGCAAGCAGGTTCTTCGCATTTATTTAGTGCCGACAATATATCACGTTAATATATTATAAAGACATTAGGTTATTTCGAAGCAGGGGACATAAAAATGAACAACACCTTCGCCGGGAATCGAACCACGGACCTCTTGGTTACACGTCGAGTTGCTGAGCGCTACCCCACGAAGGCATGTAGAGAAGGTAGAAGAAATACCACATATATTTCCCCTTTTAAAGGGCGCCTGGAGATTAGGGGACCCAAGCTCCAAATCCCGGTGGTGGAGAATCATTATCCACCACCCTTTTTTTTAATTTTTTGTTCGGGCGCCACTTGTAGAGTCATTAGGTATTTTTTTGAAAACAAGGAAGATAAAAAATGAGCAATGCCGTCGCCGGGACTCGAACCACGGACCTCTCGGTTACGAGTCGAGCGTGCATACCACTACACCACAAAGGCATGCAAAGAAGGCGGAAGAAATACCCTATAGTATATCAGTGAAAAAAAAAAAGCTGAGTCATGCAAAATCCTCTGAGAAGTAACTAAAAATATTTTGGAATAAAATTCTGCATATTTAAAGAAAATGGTTAACTCATTTTTTATTCGATTGTGTTGGACATTTGCCAGCATTAGAGTAAACAGTTAGGGTTCAGAAATCAATAAACATTTCTAATGAACAAACTTTTTTAAAAACAAATTTCAGTATATCTTCATTTCATTGCTGACAGTACATAACAAAAAGCAAGTCACTCTTGCAATCTCAGATAAAAGACAAAAATTCTTAATCGTTTATAGCCAGCTAGAATTCTCTTTGCTTTCTCCTTCTACAATTTAAGAATATTCTTCGAACCCATTTATCACACTTTAGAAAGGTTTTTACAGTTTCTGTTGATAGACCACACCCTGCTCATATACTGCGCAAGAAAATATTTCAAAGCATTAACGGGATTTTAAATACCTTCCAACTCATCGAGTAAAGTTTCTCATAGATTGCGTTTTTTAATTTTCCTCTTTTCCTTTTATTTACAGTAGCAGCAAGTACATGCTCCGATAATTAGGCGAATTTTTCTCTAGGCACGTTATTGAGGTAATTTCAATTTAAGTAATTTATTGCTTTATGTTTTTGTTGGAGGAAACTACTTAAAATGATGAATTAAGGTAGCTTGCTACTCGAAAAATAGATGCATGTGTATTAGCTGAGGAAAAATAAAGGCAAGGAAACTGTGGATCTTCCATTTTATTCATTTCATTTCACTTTAAATGGTTAGTTAGGAGAAACAATTATCCATCCTCGAGAACTACGCTTTTAAAATATAATTGTTTTTTCAGACACTATAAGGTTATTTCTCTTTCCTTCCAGCATGCCTTCGTGGTGCTACGGTTAGCACACTTGGCGCGTATTCGAGAGGTCCAGGGTTCGAGTCCCGAAGAGGGCATTGCTCATTTCTCATGTCTCCTGCTTCCAAAATAACCTAATGACAGCCCCGCACGAACTAGAAGGTGACGGATGATGATTCTTCACCACCAGGATTTGGTGACTGGGTGCCCTAATCCCCAGTCGCCCTTTAAAAGGAGGAGCATTTTCTTCCTCCTTTCTGCATGCCTTTGTGGTATAATGGTTAGCACACTCGGCACGTATTTGAGAGGTCCAGGTTTGAGTCCCGGCGAGGGCATTCATTTTTCACGTCTTCAGACTTAAAAAAAAATAAACCTAATGTCTCTGCAGTAGAACGTGAACTAAAAAATGTGCTGAATACCTAAGGTCTCTACAGTGGCGCCCGAACTAAAAGAGATGGTGGGTGATGATTCTCCACCACCAGAATTTGGCGATTTAGTCCTCTAATCCCCAGTTTACCTTTAAAATGAGGAGTATATAAGGTATTGCTCCCTCCTTCCAACATACCTTCGTGGTGTAATTGTCAGCACACTCGGCGCGTATTCGAGAGATCCGGTTCGAAACTCTGCGAGGGCATTGCTGATTTTTCTCGTCTCCTTCTTCGAAATAACCTAATGTCTCTATACCTAAATATTTAGGATATCAAACGAGGAGCCTTTCGGGAGCACTCTAAAATTTTAACTGCGTATAACGTCTTTACAACAGCTGAAATTTAAATTTATTACATTCAATATTGCTACGTGGTTAAAATATTTTATGTAGTGTATAATAAGAGTTATTTTGGCATTTCTCTTTCACATTTGCTTTTATGCAAATGGAATATTGAACATACTAAATACTTAACAACGGGAAATAATATTTCATAAGAAGCAATTCTTTCATTAAATTTTGTAACAGAAAATGTCATTTTGCCCCATATGAACTCTGCAACTGTTTTCAATGTTTCATTGTAAGAGTTTTAGGAAATAATTTATATAAGAAATGAATATACGAATCTTTAGGGAAAAAAAGGCATTGCTTTTACGTGCAGCAGTTAAATTTCGCGTGCAACAGTTAGCATATATTTCCGGAAGATTCCATGTTCGATTTCGATGTGGACGAGCATTTTTCCTGTTTACCTTCTCTTGTTTTTTATACTTGGCTTCCCCATTAAAAGGATGGACAATAAATCATCATTGAACTAGGATTTCTCCAATTGAGTTTAAGGAAGAATTTTAAAAAAGACACCCGTTCTACGTATTACAACTTGCTTTTGAATTACTTCTTTCGATAATGGACCGATTAGCATTTCAAGCACTTCCCTTTGGTCTCGTCCCACTCCTTATAAATTCAATTTTATGACAAGAATATTTGGTGTAAATAGTGTTCTATTCTTAACTCTCGATCACGTCCTCTCTATATATTAGCAGGGGTTTCTGCATTTATGTTAATTCTGATTATATTAACGATAAAATTATACAATAAAAGGAGAATTACCCGTCTTAAAGTCATAAGTAATGTATATTTGCTGCATTTATTACAATAAAACTTTCTGTCCTTTAACTTCACACATGTGCGACATAGTGGTAAATCTAAACACATACAAAGTTAACAAGAGAAAGCTTCATTTTGTACACGTGTTAACATGTTAGCAAGTACGATAGAAACCATTAAATTTAATATATGTGTAGTACAGCAAATTGTGTGCACAGAAATAATCAAAATACACCTGTAAAACGTTCTTTCACAATGAAATGTTTTTCTCGCAAACAGTAAGAATGCCTAGTCTTACTTTCAGATGCGAGAACTGGCATTTAATCTATGATATGAAAGTCGGAATAGCTATCCTTTTCCCCCTGTAAACTACGTAAATTCAAGAAACCACAACTCCAGTGAAATTTAGTGCTCTTTTTTCTTAGCAATGTACACGTTACAGTTCTTGTAAATTACTCGTAAAGATATTGTATAGTATGCTTCTTTCTCTTAGCAATGTACATTATCTTCAGTGAACATTTCAGTAGTGTAAATTTCTCATCCTAATCTTTCTTTTTAGCAATGTACATGCTACAGTTGTTGTAAATTACACGCAAAGGAATATTGTTCGGAGAACAGCCTTAGTTGCTCCAACTTGGCTTCTTTAAGGATATGGGCGACATTTCATCATGCCAACGGAAGTAAGTACTACAGATAATTAAATACTACAGAATAAATACTACAATAATAAATACTACAGTAATAAATACTAATAATAAATACTACACATAATAAGTAATACTACAGATATTCACTTAGCAAGGGAAAAGTATTACGGCTATCTACCTAGAGGAAGTACGTCGTCGAAAGACAACCATTGCCTACCATACCACAATAAGCTGTTTCTGACTTGACTTTAATTACTATACTACAATAATAAATACTAATAATAAATACTACAGATAATTCCTTAGCAAGGGAAAAGTATTACGGCTGTCTGCTTAGAGGAAGGACGTCATCGAATGACAACGATTTCCTGCCATAACACAATAAGCTGTTTCTCCCTTTTTGGCGTCAAGGCTGTTCTCCGAACAATATCCCACATAAAGATATTGTACAGTATGCTTCTTTCTCTTAGCATGTACATTATCTTCAGTGAACATTTCAGCAGTGTAAATTTCTCAACACGCTCTTTCTTCTTAGTAGTGTACATCTTACAGATGTAATTTACACATAAAGATGTTGTACAGCACGCTTCATTCTCTTAGCAGCGTAACTTTCATTTCAGTGAACATTTCAGCAGTGTACATTTCTCAGTCTTTCTTCTTAGCAGTGTAAATTTTACAGTTGCTGTTAATTACACGTATAGGCCATATAATTGTAAATATATTGAAGTATATTTACTCAGTTTCGCAGTAATTATATCATTCGAAATTATGGCAGTTTCGAATTTAGCGTATATGACGTATTGCAGCTTTTTTCGTTAACGTTTAGCGTTAAAAATCTTTGCAGGAAGGAACAAGGATTGATCATGAGAAGAGCTGCATTAAAATTTATGCAAGTTCTAAGCTGTCCTGCATTTAGTTCCACCATTTTGCCAAACAGATATTATCGTTTTGTACAGTGTATGTAAAAATATATTTATAAAACTATATTAGAATAAAGTAAATAAGTACCAAGTAGCGAAAGTTAAAATTAGGCAAAATTTAACAATGAGCTTTCTAAGTAATAAAATGGCTTTGATATTTAGCAATTTATTTTAGCTTAAAATCCGTAAGATGAATGTGAATTCTGACAAGAAATCGAACACGAATTTATTTGGGATCTGGATTAACAAACTTATCTTTCTATTCCTGTAAATACAGCATCCTTTACATAATTTGGCTGAAATAAGCATTAAATAATATTCCTCCAACATAGAAACAGCTCATGGCAGCATAGCATTTTCGAGTTCCGTTAGCCATGAATAAATTATTCCTGCTTTATTGTTTAGAGTTACAATGGTTGAAGTGTATTTTTAATGAAAGTTATAAGGTATTTCTCCTGCCTTCTTAGCATACCTTCGTGGTGTAATGGCCAGCACACTCGGCCCAATTGCCGTTTAAAAGGGGGAGCATGTAAGGTATTTCTTCCGCCTTAGCATGCCTTCATGGTATGGTGGTCAACACGCTCGGCGCGTATTCGAGAGGTCCGTGGTTCGAGTCCCGGCGAAGGCATTGCTCATTTCTGCATCTCTCCTGCTTTCAAAAATACCTAACGTCTCTACAAAATATGTAGTTGGGAATTGCAGGTCTTCGTTCTCCTAAACCTTTCCGATTTTTTTTCTTTTTTACCTACGATGACGATAAAAACTTCCAAATTAAGAGTATAGTTTCATATATGCTTCATTCATGCACCTGCAATATGTAAAGCAATTTGTTTAAAAATACCGCATTTACGCGTAAAGAATACGCTGAGAATAACGGCATTTAAAACTACAACTATATATAATAGAAAAGAACAAAGAAATTCAGCAATGAAATGAAAGGGCTAGATTTCAGTGTAATTTATCTCAGATAGCAAAAAAATTATGAGTCTCTCTTTATTACCATCAACTGATACAAGTAATGCATGAATAATGTAAAATGGATTAAAAGATGTCGTGGGAGTGCTAAATAGTATATGTACTAATATAACGTTTTATTAGATTCTTATTACAATAGAAAGTGGTATTCGGATGGTGAATTTCTTTCCCGTATAACTCACGTGTTCATTTTAAAATTGAATATCTTTTATACCTAGTAAAGGTTTGGTACAAGGCAAGTCATGAACCATACACGGGCCTTAAAAATTTACAATGAAGATTTATTTTTCTTTTGTCGAGAAATAGCTCCACCTTAAAGCTCCACTAAGAAATACAACTTAGGATAAGCGAATGTTTTTCATAGCAATAACTTGCCTCCGCCGCCAAAATGATTTAAAATGAAAGCAAAAAGCAACAAAAATGCATTAAAAAGAGAGAGACCTGTTCTCTTCTGTTTTTCCCCCGTTTGCTTGTAATGACAGCCAAACGCCGGGTTTATTTCCAGAAGTGATGGGCTTTTCAGCAGTTTAGTTTGCTCCATCTTTCTCAGTTTTTTGTTTCTTCCCGCCTTTGTTTCATCATCTCTTGTCTGCTGCTGAAATTTTCTCCTTTTCGGTAAGAAAGGTTTTTCACTCCCGGAATTTTCTCTCAGTTTATTAAATGGGGAGAAAATGATTTATCGTGCCCGCTTTCCAAACAGAAAGGTCAATTTCGCACGGCACCGACGAAGAACATAAAAATGCTCGAGGAGAATCTCCCCTCTTTCTTGTTGAAGACAAGAGAGTCTGTTGTAGATGGCAACATTCGTTTCGCTATTCGGTTGTTGATTCTTTTCACTTTCTTTTATCAACAGCTTTGAGAACTTGGCAAATTAATGTTTCGTTTCAGTAACGGCCGAACTCGAAAACTCTGTTAGCGGAAGAAGATTTAATACATTACAGGAAGAAAGATATAGCCTTTACAAGTTGTGTACGTGTTGCTTATATTTACGTTGGTCATTAGTATAAAGCAGTTTTCAGTCGGTGGTTTATAATAGATTGGCTAAAATTTCTGGACCTATAAGATAAGAAAAGACAAACGCAAAAAAACTGTTCAGCATTCTTTGCAATTATTGTCCTTCTATCGTAAGTACTAAAATCGTAAAATACACAGGGTGTTTATAAAGTCCCGAACCCATTTTGATGTTTAATAACTCATAAAATAATAAAGATAGATTAAAATTAATAACTTAAATGGTTAGATAGACTCAAAAAGTTTCATGACCCTTGTCAATGAACTTTCACATGTGCCCCCTTCTTCGCACGGAGAATATCAAGTCGATATTCAGTTTCACGCCAGGTACCGGCAAGCATGTCGATATCCACAGAGGCTATTGCTATTGTAATTCTGGATTTTAGGTCATCCATGTTCGACACTCTCCTCCTGTAAAAGTTGTCCTTTTACAAATCTCCAAAGGAAAACGTCCAGCGGCGTTATATCAGGTGATCTGGGTGCCCAAGGAATTGAACTTCCTCGCCCAATCCATCTTCCTGTAAAATGGTCATTCAAAGAACTACGAACGATGGTACCCCAATAAGGTGGTGCACCATCTTGTTGCAAAAAGACATGCGGCTGAAGCTCTTCTAGTTGTGGAAACACGAAGTTTTCCAACATGTCTAAGTATACGACTGATGAGACCGTCTTTTTTGTAAAAAAGGAAGCCCAATGACTCGGTCGTGCATTAGTCCACAACACACATTAACCACTGGGGAATCCCTTTGTGCCTCATAATATTCATGGGGGTTTTCAGATCCTCATATGCACACATTATGGCGATTAACAATGCCAGAAAGATGAAAGGATGCTTCGTCGGAGAGCATTACAGAAAAATACAGATATTTAGACTGGAAAATGAAATTATCTGAAATTAACCACACGCGCAGACGATATTTGCTAAAGTAAAGATATTCAAACCTGAAAAGGAAAACATATGTTATTCTATCAATAAATGCCATAAGTTTGTTTATGTCTTCATTATTTTATGAGTTATTAAACATAAAAATGGGCCTGGGACTTTATAAACACCCTGTATTTACAGTCACTGCAAATACTCCCGTGATAAACAAGTGCTTCAACAGTAGAAACTATCTCGCCATTTCTTGCAAATAATGTTCGATCCCCAAAGTTCTGGTGGCTTGGTGGTAGTTCTGGTGGACCAAAGTTTTGATGGCTTTTTATTCATTCTTCTTTAAAGGTTTCAAGGTCTTTTAAGCCACAAACAAGATATTTCGCAAATGAGGATCATTCGGGTTTTCGGTGATCGTGTTTTGTGTGTACTCAGTAAGCATGATCATTGCAGAAGCTGGCTACCAAGTCGATGAGCCTGGGTTCAAGTTCGTGATAAGTCATGCATATTAGTAACTATAGTGTCTTTATAGAAAGCAAGCCTATGAAATCCAATAGGTAACTATTAACCACTTCACCGTTTTCCCTGAGAAACGTTTTCCCTGAGAAAGATTCGTCGATTTGAAAATTGTTGACTGGCGTTAGAGACGTCACATTCTTCTGGATTAAGTGTGGCCTAGATTTAACAGACACTCGTCACTTCGTAACCCCTTCCCCAAACTACAGTGAAAATGGAAAATGCGAGTGATGATTTAATTGGTCACTATCTTTCCAAAGTGGGGTTATATCAGGATCGCATAAAATTGAGATCGCTTAGAAAGATGGGACTTAGGAATGCACTTTCCTATTCAGCTGGTATTGAAATGAAACTATTTCTCATTTCAAAGCGTGGATTTTAAGGGATCCTCTTTGGTAATTTTAGAGAACACAAGAGAAACTTTCTTCTGGGTATGTCGGGTAGTCGGTTTCTTGAAAAGAGCCTTTGCAGCTGGTGAAAGAGAAGTCTGATCTAATATCAGTTTCAGACGCAAACAGTTTATTTTGAATCGGATAAAAAAGAAGCTAATATTTGAGTTTCGTAGGACGGTGAAGTGATTAATGTTAACTGTTTAAGACATAAAACATTTCATATATCATGTTTGAAACTTTCTCGATACAAACTGGAATGAAAAGAAAAGTGTTATATTCTCATTGAAGGTGCACATAATCAATAACAGAAGTTCTTTTTAAACAAACTGGGATTATTCGAGATTCTGTTAACAGTCTGGAGATGAAATTAGCTACATTATCGATAATAACATGCGTATTGTGCCATTAATAAAGCAGATTGATATATCTAAATGATTCTTCACTAAGGCGGTAAAAATGTTCAAAGAAAACGAGAAGAAATCCTTTCGAACAACTTTTCTGATTTATAGAAATACAAAAAGCAAGTAAACCCTTGAAAAATTACTTAATTCGCTAAAGCTCTAAGATCATTTGAGTATTTAAAATGATCTGTTTTTATGATAATTCATTTTAATTATGAATGTTTCCCCCCTTTTTAAACTGAACATGATTTGAGGAAATTGTTCGATGACTGCTTTGGTGATAAATGAATAGCTTCTCAAAAATGTTTCAGAATCGAAATGCAAGTGTTATTATGTGTTTTTCATCTAGTGCACGAATGTAACCTAACGTGTTCAAGCAAAGTGTCTATTTCTTTTTTTGCGAAGGATAGATTTGCATTCTCCACTATAATTCTGGATAATTTTTGTATTTTGTTTGAAATTTACCAGATAGTACAAAAATAAATTATTCATGACTTGGTTAAATTTTATCAATTACCTTATAAATTTACTTCAGAAAAAAATGAAGAAATTATCGTAAAATATTCAGAAGGGAATCTTATTCTTAGTTTTTATAAGATCGATGTTTTTTCTCATTTAACTAAACAATCATTATTAAAACGTAAATGATGGCACCAAAAACATCGAAAATACTAAACTGATAAAAAGTAAAAGTTCATCATTCTTTTACAGGATGCCTTTCTCGCAACGAAAATGAGAAATGGCTCACGGAAACGGTTATGATTCGCAGCGTTTACGATCATCGAGATATGTGCGAGCGCAATATTCCTCAACATTTGCTACAAGATGCTTAGGATAGATAATATATATTTAATTAAAGTTGGAAGATAGCAGGGACTAGAGGATCGAAGGCGGATATTTTGGCGAATTTATCTCTCTTTCACAGGACATTTGGCGAAAATAACTTTTAACAAGGCTACTCTTAAATTAACATTCTACCATGCAGGTGAATCAATGTAATAAAACATTTTATTAAATAAAAAATATTAATCTTATAGATGAAAATTAGTCTACAGAGTTTCTAAATAATTTAAATAATTATCTTTTTAGATTTAGACGTTTTAGATCGTAAATATGATTCGGTTTGTCATTCTGCGGATCTTTGCACATGTGTTTTAGTAAGAACGAACTTATCTTTATCTTTCAAGCGCAGTCTGAGGATCGAATACCTTATCCACTACTTTTATTTTTTATTATCATGTAGAGACATTAGGTTATCTCGAAGCAGGAGACATGAAAATGAGCAACGCCTTCGCCGGGAATCGAACCACGGACGTCTCGGTTTTACGCGTCGAGCATGCTGAGCACTAAACCACGAAGACATGCGAAGAGTGCGAGAGAAATACCTTATATACTCCCTCTTTTAAACGGCGACTGGGGTTTTGGGGACCCAGTCGCCAAATCCCGGGGGTGGATAATCAGAAACAAGCACCTTTTTAGTTCGGGCGCCAGTGTAGAGACATTAGGTATTTTGAAGCGGGAATATTGAAAAATGAGCAACGCCTTCGCCGGGAATCGAACCGCGGACCTCTCGGTTACTCGTCGAGTGTGGCACGAAGGCCCGAAGGCTACACCACGAAGGCATGCGGAGAATGAGGGAGAAATACCTTATAATGATAAATTTGAATTACTTTCACAAAATGTTTATTTTATTACTTATGGAAGTTTCTCTGCATATAATACATGTTTTTCTGTCTTTAATGTTAACAGTATATACATCCTTTTCCATAAGGAAAAGCAGTGGAATATCGGATAACAAATGTTTGCTTAGGAGAACTGGAGATATTTACTGACGATTCGGGTTATGACAATAGAATTGGTACAATATATGTGGTTTCCTTGCTTGGTACAGAAATAGACTATGGCAAAATTAGACTTGAAACGTACAATTCAGTTTTTCAAGCCGAATTGGCTGCTATCATATTTGCTCTTAAATGTATTGATGAAAACCTGACTGTAAAAGAATATATTAATATATATACAGACTCATTATCTGGTTGAAAAGCACTAGCAGATGTTGATAATAATATTTTGGTCTCATATGTAAACGATCTGCTTGTAAAAGTTGAGAAAATACATGAATTGAAAATGAACTGGGTGAAAGCCCATATTGGTATTATAGGCAATGAGAGGGACAACATACTGGCCAAAGAAGCTGCTATGAATAATGCCGGGGATGTATTCGTTATTCAAGCATTAAAAAGAATTATTATTGGTAAAATCAAGGATTTCTATTATGATTGCTGGAAAGAGAAATGGAACATTTCAGAAAAAAAGGAAAGATTATTTGTTGAACTTTGAAGTTTCTAAGAATATGAGAATGATATGTGATTTTGATTACAATCAAATAATTACTGGATACGGACTCTTCCCGGCGTACGTGAAAAGATTTAATTTACAAAATTATAATCTTTGTTGTTTTTATAGTGCTGCAGGCAATGTAGGGCATTTCATGAAAGATTGAGTATAACTGCGACATGTTAGGGTAAAACGCAGTAACGTAAAGGAATTCTATTGCCGCAATAAACAGTTAAGATTTGCAAGGGATTTGATGAACTTTATAAATGCCAATAGATTAATACAGGGAATTTTGGTTTGATGCTTTTTACTGTATTTATAGTTTAATCTGTGTTTTAATCTTTTGTTTTAATCTAACTGTATTTTTGTTTGTGCTGCGTCTACCAGGAGGCCGATTATTATCGGCCAGGAGGGTTGTAGCCCACTCTTGTATTACATTACATTACATTACCTTATTCACTATATTAGAAGAGCTAGAATTATCAATAATAACGAAGATTAGAAATTTAATATTTAATTTCTAACAGTTAAAAATTTGAGTTGTTCTGCAATTACCTGTTTGTTATTTTATAAAAATTCACACCCAGGGGAAGGTGAATATAATACACATAAAAATAGACGCATCGCAGCTGAAGCAAAGTTAGGAATAGCTGATTCCCCGATGCATCTACCATTTATCCCTAGTTTAACACATGTGCCTTTGTTGAGCCGTTACTGTGTGGAGTTTAATTTAGATTTCAACGAGAACCATTGCAGCCTTGCCGGCGTTTTTGTTAAATGAGATTTAGTTTTCTTTTGGCAGGTTAACATTTAAAGAAAATTAAGATAGTTAATTTGTGAGGAATTAAGACATTCCCCTGGGCGTCTTCTCGGCTAGTAAGTGATTAGTATGCACAACTAATAACTGAAATATCCGTGTTCGAATTCCAATGAGAGCGCAATTAATTTTTACGTTTCGCAAGTTGCACAATTTAGTAATCTCTACATTGGC
The DNA here is from genome assembly GCA_000611955.2 of Stegodyphus mimosarum. Classification (NCBI taxonomy): domain Eukaryota; kingdom Metazoa; phylum Arthropoda; class Arachnida; order Araneae; family Eresidae; genus Stegodyphus; species Stegodyphus mimosarum. The sequence continues at coordinate 186,145 of KK113969.1, forward strand.
GCCCGAACTAAAATGTAGTCGGCGATAACTCGTTGCCGTTTGTATTTGCTTTGCTTTTATGTACGGATGATTGTAAAGAATTACCGCACTTCCCTGGGTATGCCGTAAATTATTAACGTATCCAGCTAATTAGAAAGTGCGGCTGCTAAAATTTTAGAGACAGCTTAGTTGATTTTTTACATTTTCGCACCTCACAACACACGCACATACACTTATCTCTATGAATTAGTCATTCAGAAACGAAAATTTGGAAAACAGTTGAATTGCACATATGTTATTAAGCACGTAATTAAATATTGTTCTTTCGAAGTAACAATGTAATAATTATTTTAAATTTGTGTTTCCGGTATATTTTTCTGTTATAACAATCATTTATGTATTTAGTGAATCTGTGAATAAAAAAGATGAAATAATATTTTGCTCATACGGAATTAAGGATCAAGATATTTCAACACTAAATACAACTCTTTCAGTGGCGACAACGCTAGGAACTATTTATAACCAGATAAGGAAAGTTACCAAATTTAAGAAGTAAAATTAAGGGTTGAAAACTTACAAGGTGGTAAATTAAACCCTTATCTATCTCCCTGTATCTATCTCTCTATATCCCTATTTTTAATATTATCCTATAATATTAAAAAGAACTTCTTTTAAGAAAAATAAACCTATTATATTATCTAAATGCATCTTCAAGGATCAAGTTTTTAATGCTTAAATTTGTAATAGATACTTTATCACAAAGTTTTAACTATATAGATTTGATTCTCAAATTATATAGACTTAAATTCTTAAGACTTAATTCTCAAATTATTTGAACATAAATTCTTAGATTTTTAACAGAATTTTGCTTATCCGAATTAAGGTAGCGAATTAATTTCGGATAAGACATTATTGCGTATTTGCTCATCTATATAACAATGCGTCTGTATAATCTATATTACAATATATTTACATACCTCTGCTATTCGAAATAATAGATTTTAGTTTATTTTAACGTTTCCTTCTGGAGCGCTAACAAGATTTGTAAATCCTTCCATTCGCAGATGAGCAAATTTTCCCTGACTGATATTTCATAATTCAATATTCTTTCATACAGAGATAATTTATTTTTACAACAAAATATATATTTATCCCTAAAGAACAAAACAATGAAATACGATGTTGTAAGGTTTTAGTTTAAACTAACAAAGTTTTATTTTAATTTGCCTTTTTCTGTCTGTTCTTATTTCAACTTCCCGTTAGAATAAGCGCGCGTTTCAGCTTTATGCTAATTTGAAGTGGAGCCAAGTTTATATTTAAACGGTAGCGAGGAACTACTTAGTGTGAGAGAGCTTTTAGTCTCAGACCACTGCCACTTTGTTCGACGTTTGCCTGACTAGCTAGTATTTAAATTCTAAGCCGTAGCGCTGTTACGCTATTACTTATTGAAGTAATTCTAAGTTAATCTTGCTACGCACCCTTTAGTTTAGAGGCCAATCTCGCGTTTATAGCTCTATGAGCAACGACGATTCAATTTCTATTTAAATTTAGTTTAAATTATTTGATTGTTCAGTTTAGACGAAAGTGCGGTCATTATTTTCTGTATCCCTCCCGAGTTGGGAAGTGGCTGTATATAATTGTGGTTTAATAAAACAGGATTTTAAATCCTTCTTAAGTGCAGTTCTTTTACCACTTAACCACAGTTTTCTACCACAGAACATAGCTGCATTCAGCTCCCTGTTCAAGATCAGGACTTTTATCGAAGATGTTCGCCAAGAATATGCACCGAACACTCAGTCCTGATAACGTTAGTTTTTCGGATTACATTTAAGCAAAAAAATTTTAAACAAGGTTTTTATTTCACTTTTTTTAAATACTTTTCTTCAGCTAAAAATTTCCCTTCACTAGAAAACTCCTGCTTTAAGTTTTCTTTTTTCACACAAGTTTAATTTGTGTGAAGGTTTTATTACTTCATTAGAACATAAGATGAAATACGGATACGTATTTACTTATTTAGTGAAGAAGGAAATTCTTTTTGCGCAATATCGTTTTAGGAATTTTGCCAAATAACTTTGTTAATTAATACCACTAAATCATTGAGGTTATTATTTGATTTAAAAATAATTTTTACTCTTAGGTATAATTCTAAATAGTAGAAAATTAATTTGACTCTGAATTCGGATGGATCAGAATTTAAATTTATTGGTATTTAAGGATTAGACACTGAAAATTTAAAGTAGGCAAAGTAATTGTATCAAAAGATTACTTTGAGATTAATAGCGAATAGGGTATAATAAATGAATTTGTTTTTATTAAGAAACATTTATATTTAGAGTGATAGTTATTTCATTGAGACTAAATTTAAAGCAGCTGTTCTGTGCAACATTAAAAAGAAATATTTCGATTTGTTCCTTAGCGTAATAATTTAGCATATTTAGCACAATAGTCCTCTTGAAATTACACAGTCCAGTCACATTAATGTGACCACCACGTACTTTCCATGTCAGAGTTAAATAACCAATCACAGAAGGCAGGTGGCAGCACAGTGCAGTTGAGCGTATATAAAGGGTGTGTGAGGGCTTCGGAAAACATTTCAATCGTTGGCGTAATGCAGAAACGAAGCGATTTATCCGGCTAACAAAAGGGCATGATCATTGGCTTTCGGGCCAAGGGTGGAAGCATTTCCGAAACGGCTGAGTTTGTGAACTGTTCGCGTCCCGCCGTGGTAAAAGTGTACCGTGCATGGCAAAATGGGACTGTCCAAAATCAGCGACGTGGCAAATGTGGTGCACCACGGGCCATAGATGACAGAGGCGAACGACGGTTGCGGAGATGCGTTCGGGCAGATAGACGGGCTACCGTTGAGCAACTGACCACCAAAATGAACCAAGGGGCTACCAAAAGTGTCTCCCAAAGTACTATTCAGCGAACATTGCTGCGTCTGGGCCTCCGAAGCAGACGCCTGGTTCGTGCACCTATGCTGACTGCTGTTCATCGACGGCGAAGGCTAGAATTTGCACGCCAGTACAGCAGCTGGACGTCCACTGAGTGGCGACAGGTTGCGTTTTCGGATGAATCGCGTTTTATGCTCCATCGGACAGATGGACGTTGGCGTATAAGGCGTGAAACCTCTGAAAGGAACCACCCTGCAACCATTGCCGGAACGGTCCAAGCTGGAGGCGGGAGCATTATGGTCTGGGGAATGTTTTCCTGGCATTCTCTAGGTTCACTGATCATTGTGGAAGGCACAATGGATCAATACAAGTACGCATCTGTCCTTGCGGACCATGTTCACCCCTACATGCGCATTGTTTTTCCTCAGGATGATGGCATCTTCCAGCAGGACAATGCGAGGTGCCATACAGCTGCCAGTGTACGTGCGTGGTTCGAAGAGCACCAGGATGAGTTTACCGTCCTCCCCTGGCCAGCAAACTCACCTGACTTAAACCCAATCGAGCATCTGTGGGACCATCTCGATCGAGTTGTTCGCGCCATGGATCCTCAACCGCGTAATCTAACGCAGCTGGCCACGGCATTAGAGTCGGCATGGCTCAACATCCCAGAGAACACCTTCAGGGACCTACGTGACTCTCTTCCTGCACGTCTCGCAGCAGTCCGCTCTGCGAAAGGTGGTTATTCTGGCTTTTGACAGATGGTCACATTAATGTGACTGGACTGTGTACAAAAGGAAACAGTTGCGTAAAACTGTCAATTTCTTCTTTCAGGTTCAAATCCTGCCAAGTTTTGGTATCATTGCAATGTAAAACGTGCGTAAATATAAAAAAAATCTATTGCATTAAATAAGCATTTTCACATGACAGTTTAAAACTTAAAGAATTATTATACACTTCCTTAATTAATCGAAATCTCAGCCTTAAAATAAAAACGAAATGAATTCGAGTGTTAAATGACAAATCATCTGCGGAAAAGATGCAGAAAAAAGCGCTTTCTCATTCAATATCCTAAAAAATGTACTTAGTCTTTATTATTTTTATTCATAATCTTTTGAAAATCCACCAATTCAACACAAAACATAGCAATTTATTAATTTTCCCACTTGCTTAATGTTTTAAACCTTTGTTGTGTAACTTTATAAAATAGAAAATGTACTAAAATCTTATATTTAAAAATTAAGTATTCAGCTAAAAGCATTCAGCCCGATACATTCGGTGTAACGAAAAATGATTTTCGTTAGCCCAGAGGGACGCTTGGACCAGCGTCCGGGTTTTCGGGTTCTGGACCAGTTTTCTGGTTCAGAAGGGTATAATCTCGAAACGGCAGTTTTCTTTGAATCGCTTTTCAAATTGTTGCTATCAAATGTTATTGCCCTGTATTTTAATTAAAGAAACTAAATAATGAAAAGTCTGCTTGAATGTATGCATGTTTCTCGCAATGTGAAAAAACAACGGTATATAGAGTCCTCAAATTTTGAATAACGCAGTCCTCCACCCGAATATAGGCACCTAAAAGCTCAAATTTGGAATTCAAATTAGTTTTATTGTCTATTTCATATTTATAAAACTTTAACGAATTTTTTATAAGCAAACTCAACAATTTAAAAGCGAGCAGTGGCAACACTGTACGGAATAAAACATTTTTATCTCAAGCGCGCGAAACTGCCCATTAGAAATTCTCAGTATATGCTGTTTTAAAATATTTTTAGCCCAAAGGGGCGTTAGACTAAATGTTCATGAAACGTGTACGCGAGTTAAATGAAAAAAAAGCCCTTTGGAAGTAATATAACATTTGAAACATTTCAAAATTTTGTTAGTCCAAAAGGGCAATTTGAGCAGAAGGACTCTTAATTTCTGTTTGGCATTTTGCGTTGATTCACGAAAAGCGTTGTTTCACTTTCCAAATTGTTGCCACCAAATATTACCGCCCTGTATTACATTTAAAGGAATTAAATAATGAGGAATTTGTGTAAATGTATGTATGTTTCTCGCATTGTGATAAAACATCGGTATCTAGAGCCATCAAATCTTGAATATTGAACGTTTTCATCCGCAAATGGGCATCTGGAAGCCAAAATTTGAAATTTGGAATTTTTTTTCTCATATTTTGTAAAACTTTAACGAATTTTTGATCAAAACTCAAGGATTTCAAAGCTAGCAATGGCAACGTTGTACAGAAAAACTTTCTTATCGCCAGCGCGCGAGACTGCGCATCAAAAATTCTAAAGATATGCTCATTTTAAAATTATTTTGCGGTATTGCTGTTTAACTGAATTTTATCGTTTAAGTGCGAAGAACATAATATTTAATAAATAAAGGTAACACACGAAATGTTAAAAAAACGCGCCTTTGGACGTAATTTAAAGTGTGAAACCTTTCAGATCTTTATTTTTAATTAATTAATTTATTTATATTTTACAGTTTTAATAATAAGAATTATAAAATAAGTTTTTAAACACGATTCCCCTTTTTTAATTAGAAAAATAAAATAATAAATAACAATTCTATTATTCAAACTGGATATCTACCGTTTGCATTTATTACATGTAAGGATTTAGAAGTCAGTAAATTAGAATATATAATATGCATTCTTCCGCGCTTTAAATTTTGTATGAAATTGATTTCTGAGCCCAGATAAACATATAAGGTATTTCTCCCGCCTTCTTCGCATGCCTTTGTGGTGTAGTGGTCAGCACGCTCGGCGCTTCGAGTCCCGGCAAGTCCCGGCAAGTCCCGGCACTGCTCATTTTTCATCTCTCCTGCTTTCAAAACTACCTAATATCTCTACAAACATTGTAGGAATACTTGAATTGTAAAATTTTTTATGTGCTTTAAATATGGAAATAAAAGTACTGGTAAAACATGATGCATAATAGTGATACTTTTCAGTGAAATATTTAACACGTACTCAATATTATAAAAAACACGAAAAAATGGAATCACTACTAAAACTTAAATGATTAAAATATATTGTGTGAAATATTAATTGAAAATAATATTAACTTCTTTTCTATTTTGATTCTCTTAAAAGTTAAAATGAAATCTAGTAGTTCTTTGTTAGTCTTGTAATAAAGTTTTGAGAAATGATACTACAAATATTTTGCCGCTTCATATTAAATGTTTGTACGCGCCAAAAATTGACAAGATGAACATCTAAATTTTTACAGTTTCTAGCACTCAAGACCTTCTAACTTTTTAATAGATTAAGAAAGTTAAACACTTGTACCTGTGCCCAGAAAAAAATTATAAGTTTTTGTTTAACAATTTAAGACAAATTTTCAGGAGTTTAAATTTATTAATAAAAATAATAATTTAAATATGATAATTAAGAGTGAAGTTATAAGGTAATTCTCCCGCTTTCTTCGCATGCCTTCGTGGTGTAGTGGTCAGCACGCTCGACGCGTAACCAAGAATTCCGTGGTTCGATTCCCGGTGAAGGCGTTGCTCATTTTTTCACCATCCCTGCTCCACAATAATCTAATGACTCTACAAGTGGCGCCTGAACTAAAAGGTGGTGGGTGATGATTCTCCACCACCACGATTTTGCGATTGAGGCCATCTTATCCTCAGTCGTCCATTAAAAGGGGGAGTATATAAGGTAATTCTCCCGCTTTCTTCGCATGCCTTCGTGGTGTAGTGGTCAGCATGCTCGAAGCGTAATCGAGAGGTCCGTGGTTCGATTCCCGGCGAAGGCGTTGCTCATTTTTCAGTCTATGGAATTCGAACCCGGGCCCTGTGGCATTGCATTCAAGCTCCCTAACCACTATACCGTCTGGGAGGCATAAAGAGGGCTCTTTTGAAATCCCCCAAGATGGTGTTACTTTAGTGACAGATGTAGGTTGAGGTGATAAATCGCCTGGTTGTTTTCACAGGAGCGAGAATTCAATAAGACAGAACAACAAGTTAGGTTCTGTACCACGGCGACCGTGTGAATAATTAAGTATACCTAGAGATAGTACAATTTTTAGTTTCGCCCTTGCAAGTTTGCAAGTTGGAGGCAAGTTTGCAAGGTGGTAATTTCAGATTGCAGGAGTATAATATAAGGGTTAAGCGTAAACTAAGGAAGAAAATGTTATGGCCGATGCCCTATCGAAAATTAAGTTAGATCACAAGGGACATGAAATAAGGCGTTACGTTAACTTCTAAAATTTTAGTTTCTCGGGAGTCAGTATTATTATTAATAAACTTCAACACCTGAAAATTTGTCTTAAATTGTTAAACAGAAATTAATAATTAATAGTTTTTAAATACGTTTGCCTTAAAATATGGTTTCCTACTCAAAGTGTGGTTATTGTGTTGTGACTTATCTCACTTGTCTGACAGTAATATCAGAACAAGTCCACGAAATTCATGGTGGCAAGGAGAGCATGATTGCACCTGTCGTTGGCTAGAGTCTTGAGCAACATTGCAAGTGACAGTACGACTTTGCTCAGTTCTGCCCCAATTTTGATGGAGAGCACCCCGGAGGACGGGTCCAAGGTTCTCCCACAGCTCTTCCCCTGTCACCAAGCTCTCGAGAGGACTTTCTGCTTGCCGCATATTTAGAGTGCCCCATGCCGAAAAGACACTATATGTTTGCAAACATCCTTGCCTTCTCCGGGGTACGAACCCGGATCCTTCGGTATCGAAGTAGACTGCCCTAATCGCTATATCTTTTGGGCGGTCCAACTCAAAGTAATATTAGATAATTGTCTGTAATTCGTGAGTTAGATTTTTAAGCGCTTATGTACAGGCCTTGACACAAAGCTCTTTAAGATGGTGTTTCGTCGATCACAAGCGAATACTCTAGAGTGGGTAAACAGAAAAAAAATTATGACCATAGTTGGAAAGTTTTCCATAAAGTCTGAAAGTCTATTTACGGTCCATCGTGTAACAGCGCGATTAGTTGAAACCCTCTTATGAAAGAAAGGATATACTGTTAATTAGGGAATCTTTAGAGGAAACTCTTGAACAAAGTCACTCAGGTACATTAGGTTAGATAAATTCAAGTTTGGACACCAAAAGATTTTTTAATTATTTCAGGACAATTAAATACAGATTACGTTTAAGCATTTTCAGAAGGATTCGGAGTTGCTTAATTGATATTTGAAATATAAAGAGTAATTTTTCAAAATTTTCATTACGATAGCCTTTATTCGTGGATTCTGCATCGCAATTTGCATGATACAAGGGCTTTTTCTAAAATTTTGAAAGGATTGATTTCTATTCCTCTTCCACTACGTCAGGGAACTTTGCAGAAATGAGTCAAAAATATGCATAAACATGTAATACCTGTATCAGTTTTCATTTTTTCAAAGAACTCAGTAGTACTTTTCGAAGTATGACTTGTTGCTTTGGCTTGATGAAATTTCACTCTTTTAAGGTCACGGGGCTAAGGAAATGGAATATCTTCTGTAAATATTGGACGTAAAACTTTCTCTTTATATTACGTTGAAATGATTTTAACATTTTTTTCTTCCCTTCTTATTTTCAATTTCCTGTTTAAAAAGAATAGTCACAAACGCCTTGCTGAAACTTTCTTTGCCTTCATGAAACCAAGTTTATATATATTTTTTCCTCTTCGTTTTCAATAATAAATAATTAGGTATTTAGGTAAATATTTAGGTAAACAAACTCTTTATCAAAGATCGCAGTGTATTTCCATTTATCTCCTGTTAAATAGTTTTCATATAGAGTTCTCTAAATTGTTCAGCGTTGTGCCATATGCCTCTGCAAAAACTGGTAAACTATATGTTTATGAGATTTTTTTAAGCCGTACATCTTTTTTTATTACTTTGTTTATTCCTGCTACAGATGTGTTTAAAGAATCTGCATTTGATTCCTGCGTCGGCGGATTTTCACTTGTTATTAAAAAACCAACGACTTAACTTTAAAAATATTAGCAACTTTTCCGGGTATTCGTTCGGAGGCTTCTTTCTATGTAGAAGATATGACTGACAGATTTCCCTTTTGAATTAATAATTTTGCTTATTTTCCACTTAGAAATTTTAATACCATGCATTTCACTGCGTTTTTGAATTATAAAACAAGAACAATTATCTTCGGAAAGCTCAAAAACATATTCTTCAATCCACAGCTTGTTTACTCGCGACATTTTGAAAAATTAAAAAGTAGTTAAATTTTTTAAAAAGTTCAGCAATCAGTATGCTTCAACAATCAGTCATTGATAGAACTTGGAAATATTTTACAGGTTATTTTATACTGATGAATTCAAAACTTATTTCGAAATATCAGTATACTTATTATGTTAATTCGTAATACTATAAATATGTTTGCAATGACTCGTTACACTACCAATAAATCTCAGATTATGGTTTGAAAAGGACGACATAAAGATCGTACTATAATTTCTTTGCCCCCATTTTCTGATCTTAATTAATTTCTGTTTTCGAAACATTTCTTTGGGTCTTTTCAATTCTTAAAATTGATAATTCTAACCAAAGGCATTAAATTAGCTTCCGTCAGCAAGTATTTTGGCATGCGATTACCAGATATCATATTTCTCATAGATTTTTAAAAAAGAAATTTGAAGATTTCTGCCTTTTCATGAATGTATAATTTTTTCCTTTCTGTATACCCATTATACCCAGCAGAACAGATAACTATTTTAACAGCTTTTGCATTAACAAATTCTTTGCATGGATAATGATATTCTGCTGCAATTTGGGTTCTTCGATTATTTTAATATTTGTAACAGTCAAGAATTTATTCATCAAGAACGCTTGAATGATCTTCTAAGTTTTCTTTAATTCTAAATAGCATTTTGCTTTGAGTAACACTTTATAACATAAACACTTTGATCAAAAGTTTTAAGTTAATTTTCTACTAGACTTTGATGTTTCTGTTTGCGAATTAACGATTAGCTTACAAATTTGTGTACACGGATGTTTCTTTGTAGCAACCATGAAAACAAAACATTAAAATAACATTTATTATAAAAACATTTTATTGAAGAATTCACGAATACTAGATTTAAGATGTAGCCTGTTAATCTGACGTAGAGTAATTTAATAAAAATACATATTGTTACGATTTCAGAGGATTTTGTTCGTAGTTTCGATAGTATTTAAAAGCCTCTGTATCATCAACTTAAAATTTTCCTTTATAAAAAATAGATATAAATTTTAAAGCTCAAAATTTTAGTTTTAACGATAAATTACGAAAAAAAAGACTAGATAAATGTATGTTTAAGCTATACAACACTTTTTAAATTACAGCATACTATTAGAAATTTTGAATATTATTTTATAAACCCAAATATGCTTGATAACATTTGTGAAAACTTTCAAACTTCTTAAAACTTTAACAGAATTTCGATTATTCGAAGTTAGGTAATTTGAAGTGTTGCGTAAGTCTAGATAAATCTTTCCCAGAAAAAAATTAATTCAAAGTTAACATTAATTCCTTTGATAAAACAAATTTCTTTTATTCGAAGTGTCTCGTCGCGTAAGTCAAATGTCTATCGAATAGCGTTGAGTATTTGCAAACCGAAATCAGATTAATCTCCGAGCTTTGAGATGAAGTGTGAAATCGTCCTTGTAAAATCATTTAATGAGAAATAATTAGTCTAATTTCCAAGATTTTGTGAATTTATTTGCCATTTTTAACCTTATGAATACATAAAATATACTTTTATGAAAACTGCAGTTTGATTTGGGAATATGATTTATGTTTTTATTTAGATTGGAGTTAAAATGGTATTCCATATTTTCAGACTTAATTAAAGTACTTAACATATTTCTTAAAAGTGGAAAGATAAAGTCATTAAAATATTGTTTTTGTTACATTTTGTGCATTAACATTTTCATGTAATAATTTTCCCGTTAACTGAAAAAGAAATTTTATAAAATGCAAAGAAAATACTTTAAAAACTTTCATTATTACTTTCAGTGGGTGATATGCCATCTACCTTTCCATCGAAATCATATGATCTCAGACCATTACCAATTTACTCATTTTTCTTGCTAGCTTTACACAAAGGCAGCTGTGATTATTTTTCCTGTACTCACCTTCGATAACTGAATGAATATTAAAAAAAACTGTTTGTTATTAGCTATAATTGTATCTAAATAGAAATATCTGTAAACCAGATAACATTGGTAACACTGAATTGGTGTTACCTGTAATGCAGATAACACCAATGCAGATACTCTATGCAAAACGCAGCATTTTTATTTGCAGACTGGTTGGTAAGCTACGTTGCATAGCACAGCTAGTTACTACCTCTTGATTTCTTGAAATGATGATTTATCGTGACCGTTAAATACACTCTTTACACATTCTTTTATTCAAAACAAGTGGGCTTCTAAGAACACCTTGAGAGGAAAGACAAAGAAACCTCACATTTCTGTAGTGTTGCTTTTAGTCATGTGCATTGTCAATGCAGAATCACTCTGTTTCCCAAGGATTCTTCATCTTTAGACGTTACTGTTATTCTTGGTTTCAGTTATGTGCATCGCTAGTGCAGAATCTTGCCGAAAGATTCTTCATCTTTAGACGTTACTGTTATTATGGGTTTCGATTGGACTCGTCTTTCCCAAGGATTCTTCATTTTTAGACGTTACTCTTATTCTTGATTTTAGTCATGTGCAGCGTCAGTGCAAAATCTTTCCGAAAGATTCCTTCACCTTAGATGTGACTGTTATTCTAGTTTTCGACTGGACTCGTCTTTCCCAAGGATTCTTTGTCTTTAGATGTTACTGCTATTCTTGGTCTTAGTCATGTGCAGCGTCAGTGCAGAATCTATCCGAAAGATTCTTCATCTTTAGACGCTACTGTTATTCTGGGTTTTGATTGGACTCGTCTTTTCCAAGGATTCTTCATCTTTAGATGTTACTGTTATTCTCGGTTTTAGTTATGTGCATCGCCAGTTCAGAATTTTTCCGAAAGATTCTTCATCTTAGACGTTACTGTTATTCTCGGTTTCGATTGAACTCGTCTTTCCCAAGGATTCTTTATCTTTAGACGTTACAGTTATTCTTGGTTTTAGTCATGTGTATCACCAGTGTAGAATCTTTCCAAAAGATTCGTCATCTTAGACGTTACTGTTATTCTGGTTTTCGACTGGACTCGTCTTTCCCAAGGATTCTTCGTCTTTAATGTTACTGTTATTCTTGGTTTTAGTCATGTGTAGCGTCAGTGCAGAATCTTTTCCAAGGATTCTTCATCTTTAGACGTCGCTGTTAAGAAATTCTTAACCTCAGGATTCACATACTATCACTATAACTTTTAGACCAGTAAATTTTTTCTATAATTTTGAACTTTAGTATTTGATAATTTCTACTTGATCTGGCTCAGAAGCGTCTTTCGTAAATTCAAATTAATGGTTTAATAATTAATTAATGTTTCAGTGAACAAAATGTATATCAACACTTTCTAGTACATTTATATATACCAATCTATGAGCATCAGATAAAGGTAATGCGTTTCTTACGAGAATAAGATAATATTGGACACTGATGTGGGACAGATTTTTACAATTAGTTGTAAGGTGAAGTTGCTTTTAGTTTTGAATTTTTCTTGTAAAATAAATTTGAACCAAATTTTTATAATTTGTATAGAATGAACAGTATCGTTGTTTTTAATTGTAGATTAAATAATAGCAATTGCAATAATAATTGTTTTAATTGTAGATTAAGTAATAATGTGCTATTTTAATTGCACACAAACAATTAAAATGGCACATTACAAAAGAAAATTACACAACTTTTGGACTGAAAGTACGAAACAATCCTGTCCGTAAAATAATGATCATTTATTGTTATAAATCCCATCCGTTCCTTTCTTCCTCTGCTAAAATAAAACACATGTGTATCTCCAATAATTTAGATTGCCACAATCGATTAGATTCTTCGAGAAATTGGCACGAATGCTTACAGTGACTGGATTATGCCCCAAATAAATGTAGTTCCTATGTTGCGGTTACGGTTTTTATACCTTTTGTTGATCTGTATGCAATAGTTGTAGAATTATCAACAATTTAGAAGTTTAAGTGGCAATTTAAAAATTAAAATGGGTTGAGTTAAGCCGAACGAAACGCCATTTGTTTATATCTGAAGCTCAGTAGAATAGTGAATTAAGTTAGTGTCTGCACCTTCAATGTCTTTTTGCCGAGCGGGACCGAAAGTAAACTTTTAGCTTTGTGCACCGAAAAATTTGCCTTCTTTCCCGCTCTCCAAATTGCTTGTTTTTGTGTAGAAACTCTAATTTTAAATGTAAAAATTGTTTTTTAGATGTTTTAACTGTGTTTTTTTTTACAATTTTTAATCAAAATGCTCTGATTTTTTATGCATTTTTTGCTTAGCTGCGAAGTGAAAACTGAATTAATTGAATGAGAAATATGTTTCTAATGAAATTCGAGGAAACAAGTTTAAATGAAATGCAGCAAAAAATCTGTAAAACTTAATAAATAAATATAAATACCATACAAGGAAAGGCCAAACAAGGAAGTCATGTGATGCCAAATCAGATTTTTTTAAAATATAAAAGCAATTCAAAAAATTTTCATTCTCCAAAAGGAGTCAAAATAATTTGAGTTTTAAAATACATGATATAACATGTGTGTAAGATTTTCCCCTGCCAAAGTGTCTATGACACGAATTGTATCTGCAAAATAAACGTGAACAGTTGAGTGATTTTGCATATTTCTTTACACCATCAGCGAATTATGCAGATGACGCCTCGTTTTACTATAATACAAAACTTGAGAATGTCCTAGATAACAATAAAGGCATCATGTACTTTAAAAAAGAAATCACATCTTTAGCACACATTCTTACAGAAAAAAATTAGTGCATAAAAATATACTGGCATTTTCAGACATTTAAAAATTCCTCATTGTTGTCTGGCATTATATTAACAGAATATTCCTTGCACCCGCACTTCAGAACTTGACATATTAAGTTAAAATAATAATATTCTAAAATATAAGAAATTTCCATGAATATCCTTTGTAATTAATTTAACTAATTTAACTTAATTTGAGAAGTAATTAATTTAACTAAGGATTAGATAAGCATAAAAAATAGTTAGTCAATAATATCCAATTAGAATGTTGCTGAAATATTCTCTTTGGGATAGAATACAGAGAATGTCACAGCCTGTCTTCTTCTACCAAGAAAACTAGGCGCATCTGTCGAGTACATAAATTCTGTAGAGCTAGATCTGATTGACTAAATTAACCTATTCTGGGTTTGGCTCAATGATAGCAACTATTCTAGCCATTAAACTGCGTAGAGATTCATTACGCTTTTTTTTTGAAGCAGAAGACAGGAGAAATGCACTGCCGTGACTTGAAACTTGGACATGTCAAATACGCGTTGAGTATATATTCAATTACACCACGACGGTACGCGAAAAGGAGGAAGAAAATACCTTATATACTCCCCTTTTTAAAGGGGGGACTGGGGATTAGTGGACCCAATAGCCAAATCCTGGTTGCACTTAGATGACTTATCGTCTACCACCTTTTAGTTCGAGGGCCACTTGTAGAGTCATTAGAATTTTTGAAGCAGAAGACATGAAAAATGCATTGCCGTGACTTGAAACCTGGACCTCTCAAATACGGGTTGAGTATATATCCAATTACACCACGAAGGTACGCGAAAAGGAGGGAGAAAATACCTTATATACTCTCCTTTTTAAAGGAGGATCCAATGGAGATTAGTGGACCTAATAGCCAAATCATGGTTGCAATGACTGATCGTTCACCACCTTTTAGTTCGGGGGCCACTTGTAGAGTCATTAGAATTTTTGAAGCAGGAGACATGAAAAATGCAGAGTGCTCTCACTGGGATCTGAACCCTGGACCTCTCGAATACTCGTAGAGTATGGTTCCAATTACACCAAGAAAGCATGCGGAAAGGAAGGAGAAAGTACATTATAACTGTTTGGGTGTTGTTGCAAGAAAAAAAATAGCTATGCGCTTTAGTCAATACCAAGAGTTTATTGGCCTCTGTCCTTTCTTTCGTTCTCAATTCTCTTAAAATAATGATAGAACTGGCTTATGATTCGGTTAATTAAAGGCAAGTTTAATTGATCTAAATTTAGTTACCCTTTAACATGCTCAGATAATATAGAATACACATTGCAGCGATTAGTAGCATCTAATAATAGAATAAGTATTATAAACTCTGGGAATTAAATAATTTGGATACTTTTCATAATATTTGGCGACATCCCGCCAATCTCCACGGCTCCCGCGTTTTCATTAATTTCCAGCAAACCTTTCTAGGGAAAAGCGATTCGGCAAATTTCGGCGTTCCCGAAGAAAATTTAGCAGACCATTAAAGACCGGAGCACTTGTAATTACTGATGAACAATACTTGTTATTAGCACATGCTGCGGTGGTGGTGGTGGTGGCCCCGCACTTCAACCCGAGCGAGGTGGTCGCCATCAATAAAGGAGTGAATGAAGGTGGGTGTTTCGGTAATTACTTAAGGATCACGGGATCGAAAGAACGCGATAGTGAGGTGAGATTCGGGGATAACGCGATTTAACTAACGATCATGAAATCTACTTGGTAAAGGAGGAAGGGTGACCTATCGAACGGTTGGGGGGACTATTAGATGAAAATACTTTCTATCAGATCCTTCTTCCGCTGCATGGATTCTGGTGTTAAATTATGGGGAAAATAATTGTGGAGGAAGTTTTTTAAATGTTAATTCGGATCTTTTAGGAAAGGATGGTAAAGAAAGGTATGTCAACGTCTGAAAATTCTTTATTATTATTACTGAAATACAATTTAAAGTGATTACGGGTTACCCGAGACATCTGTAGATAGAATATATTGCAAAATGATGCAAAAATGTAAAACGGTATTTTCTCTCATATTTCTTCCTTTATATTTTCTTGTACGAAGTAAAGGAAGTACTGTAATTGAGAAAAACTTCGGGTATTCCATTTTGATCGTTGTCCACCCCATTTGAAAGATGCTTGTGTGTCACATCTGTATGTATGGATAAAATAAAGGACTCTTTTTTTCCAAAACGGGTTGTAAAATAGATTTAAAGTGTATTCAGGAAAGATTTTTTTTCGTGACATCTGTACGTACATGGGTACGTATGTACATAGCATATCTCAAAAACGAGTAACCTCAAAACTTTGAAATTTTGTATACGACACTGCTACAACATGCAATTGTGCACCTCCCATTTGGTTGCAATCGGTGGTACCAAACATATATGTATACGTTTTTAGTCTTATATGTTGGTAAATTGCGTATTTTTTGCTTTAAAAGTCAATTATATTGTTGTTAGATTCCGATTAAGATTTGTATGCCTTTAGTTAATCTGCATACAATAGTTGTAGTGTAGAGTCATTAGAATTTTTTGAAGCAGGAGACGTGAAAAATGTGCAGTGCCCTCGCCCGACTCGAACCTGGACCCCTCGTATGCTCGCCGAATGTGCTAACCGTTACACCACAAAGGCGTGCTGGAAGGAGGGAGGGTTAAAATTTATTCTACGGTACGTCTTGGCGAATCGTTTCTTTTTTCGACACCAAGATCGTGACCACAAAGGATCGGCACCAATTTCAAGATGGCGCCGATCATTCCACCCGCTACACAAAACCAAAACAAGAAGGCAATCAATCACTTACACAAATTCGGTGTCCATACACACATCGATCTATTTTAACTTCAAAAAACATCAGACAATTGCACAAACTAGGCATTGCGCACTGCCTTAACTTTGGCCATGTACACATCAATCTATTTTCATTTAAACAAAATCAGAAAGCTAAAAAAAAAGTTAAAACTATCATGTTAACCAGAAGAATTTCGCCCTGCCGCAACACACAGAGACGAACAAATAACCAAACAAAAAAAAAAAACACAAACAGAGAGTAATAAATAACCAAAAATACATATTTCTTAACATAAAAATATTAAACAACAATTCTTTTAACAAAAATTAATACACAGAGACGAATGAATAAATGAAACAAATAAATAAAAATAAACGAAATGAATAAATAAATGAATTTATCACAACACATTTAGCGATATTCAGACAATTTTCCCCAAGGCTAGTTACGCCAACGTTATCAACATTAAGGTTACCGAAAAACCTATTTCACGCAACGGGCTTCCAGATTTCATGAACAACCAATACCACTTGGCGATTTTTTTAGACAGAAACTAAGAGGTTCAAATTTCAACAAATTAATAAATTTCAACCTGAGGGATAAAATACGTTATATACTCCCCCTTTTAAAAGGAGCGACTGAAGATTGCCAAATGCCAACTCCTGGTGGTGAAGAATCATTATTTAGCATCTGTTTTAGTCGAGCGCCACTGTAGAATCATTAAGATTTTTTGAAGCAGGAGACATGAAAAAAGTGCAATGCCCTCTCCGGGACTTGAACCTGGACCTCTCGAATACGCGCCGAGTATGCTGATATTTACACCATGAAAGCATGCTGGAAGGAGGGAAAAAATACCTTATAATAGAATTATCAACAATTTAAAAGTTGTAAGCCATTTGTTTACATTTTAAACTCTTAGCAGAATAGTGAATTAAGTTAGTTTATGCACCAACTTCAGTGTCTTTTTGCCGAGTGTGGCCAAAAGTAAACGTTCATATTTGTGCACCGAAAAATCTGTCTTTTTTCCCACTGGTCGAAATTCATATTCTTGTTTAGAAACGCTAATTTTAATTGTAAAAAAACTTTAACTGGTTGTAACTGCATTAGGCTTTTATGTTTTCTGTATTTTACAATTTTTAATGAAAATATTTTCAGTTTTTATGTATTTCTGCTTTGTTGAAAATTCAATTAATTGAATGAGAAATATGTCTCTAATAAAATTCGAGGAAATAGGTTTAAATGAGTGCAGGAAATTTAATAGACCGTACAAGGAAGTCATTTCGTATGCACATCAGATTTTTTTTCTTTTTGTACTTAAAAAAAAAAAAAAAAGAAAAAAAAAACTCGCTTATGTTGCCAGATCACGGAATAAATGAATTATGGTAAAAAAAAATTTCCATAACCATCATTTGCCAGTGAATTGACTCTGCTTATTTTGAGTCTTTATACACGTCTATTCAAACTCAGCTTATTGAATTATTATAACTGCATAAATAAATTTTATCTGAATGCATAAATTTGTAATAAAAATAAGCATTAAAAGGAACCTGTATAAAGGCTATCTTGATTACTTTCAATAGGCTGTAGCGTGAAGTGCATACATTATATCGAAAAAAACATGGGCGGAAAATTATAGATAGTATAATACGGATTTGCATAACTTGGGGAAATAGACAGAAGACACATACACATAAAATTATCCTTCCTTCTGTTTATTTATTTGATTGCCTACTTATGTGTTTGTGAATCTGCTTGCCTTTCTGTCATATCCAAGTATCTGCTAATCTCCTGATTGCAAAGTCTTTTATATAGCCAAAAGCAATACGCTTTTAGAAGTACATGCTTTGATTTTTTTCTTGCTTGCCATTGGTATGTATATGTTACTGTGAAAGACCGAAATTGGAGAATGTCGACTTTCACCGGAGAATGTCAACATTCACCAAATACGTCGGTAAAAGATCAAATATAACATTGCATTCTTGTACATTCGGACCCTCACCGGTGTATGTCGACAATCACAGATATGCTCTGGTGTAGGTCGAAAAGAGAAAGTAGACAAAGAGGCGACTGGCTGTTTCCCATAAATGCAGATGTAAAAATGCAAGGTCCTCTTGTGCAATTCAAAGTGTCTTAATAGTTTAAGTTGTTGCAATAAATAAGATTTGAATCACATAATTTAGTAAGTTTTTTTTACTATTATTTTATTTTCTCATTTAGAACGTACTGTATAATCAAGTAAGTTTTTGACTTCTATTATTTTCCTTTCTCATTTTGAATGTATTGTGTGTTTTAAGTTCTTATGTTATTAAAATCTTATTTTAAATCTCAAGTGCGTTTTATCGCGACTGAATTACGGAGAAGAAAATATAATATTATTATATGTTGAACATTCACCATTAGTACATGGTGTGAATGTTGACATTCACCGGTGAATGTTGACATTCACCGGTGAAAGTTGACATTCTCCAGATTTCAGTGTTTCACCGTAACACATACAAAACTTTTATCTCTTCCTTATGTGGGTCATAAAACGCAAATAGGGAGCCGCTCAACTGGGATAGTAGTTAGCGACGTTGACTGCCTTACCGAAAGGCCCTGGTTGGAATCCCGAAGAAGGCACGGATGTTTGCAAATGTATAGTGTCCGTGCGGCATGGGGGCAGCCTAAATATGGACGAGCCGAAAGTCTTCTTGAGAGGTTGTGGTAGGGGATAGGAGTGGGAGATTCTGGGACCCTCCCCCAGCCGGGGTGTTCTTCATCAAAATTGGGGGGGGGGATTGAAGTCGTACTGTCACCTGTATGATGTTCAAGGCTGTGTCCAATGACAGGCGCAATCATGCACTCCTTACCACGATGAATTTCGTGGGCTTGTTTGATATTACTGTCAGAGAAGTGAGAAAAGTTACAACAACAGCAACACAAATATGGAAAAGTGTAAACGGCTTATAACTATACGCAACAGCAAATACTATACATATAACATTACTTGACTGAAGTGAGGGACTTGAATTGCACGGAGTTACACACTTTTGAGAGTTATTCATAGTTACAAGAAACTGTTAAAAATTCATCTCTCTCTCTCGATGTATATATATGGGGTTTACCTATGTACGAGCTATAGTGCTATGTACGAGCTATAGTACTTACAAGTCCATAAAAGCTCGACGTAGGCTAAATTGCCATTTTTTTGGTATTTTTCTGGTTTTTTTAATTTAATTATGTTTGTACTTTAAATATTTTTTTATGCGTTACAATATTTTTTAAACGTTGATTTTCTTAAATACCAACATTTAGTTTTTAGTTTTTTTACGTTGTCCTTTTGAGTAATTAATTTGTTTAAATTTTGATACCTTAGTAAGTGGGTATCAAATTTACTTTTAGGCGATTGCCTTTAGAATTTTTCTTTTTTTGCTAGGTACATGTCTATCGCTTACTTTTAGGCAATTGCTTTTAGAATTTTACTCCCTTAACTTAACTTAATTTTGCAAAACTCTTGACCAAAAGGTCTTTTGTTCCTCTACTGTTTAAAGTTTGTTAATAAAAAATTTCGAAGTTTTACAAAATCTATATACATAAAGAAGGATTTTTGTTTGTGTCTTTGGTCGCATTATTGATTTCTGATCAATTGTGATAGATTTTTTTACCATATTTAATTGACTAAAATTGAATATAAGTGAAATATTGGATGGAACTCGAGCTTTTACGATCATTTGATTTGAAAGACGAAAATCATTAAAAAATGGCGTGCCATTCTTGCTGATATAATGAGAGGAAATCTTCTCATTTTTCTAACGAAATTTTTCATGTGGGTTCCATATCGCATCAGACTGAAAAATGTATGACTATCAATCTTACTTTTTGCATCGTTATCAGAGAAGGATTACAGTGGCATCGCTCTGTCTGTTGTTAGATACACTACTCTCAATCTAACTTAAATAGTATCGGGTACTTCCGATAGTCTGCACATATAAAGAAGAAAGTCTGTTTGTTTGCCCACTAATAATTCAGTCACTACTATAGCTATCGTCACCAAACTTTCTACAATTCTTTTCTGGGTTCTAGAAAAGTTCGACGTTCACTTTTTTCCCAACAAAAGAAAAAAAAAAGCTAAAATCAGAAATATTAATTAAAAACTCAGAGAAACGATAATTTTCGTTCTCATTTTTCTAAGTGGCAAAGTCTTGCAAGTTGGAGATGAAAATCTCCTTTATTTCGAAAGTTGTTGCCATGGCTCGCTTTCGAATCCTAGAGTTTGTTAATAAAAAATTTCGAAGGTTTACGATAAAATAAAAATACCATTTCCAAACACTAAATACATTATTCCCGATTCCAAGAATTTATGAGAAGCCATTTCGACTATTCCCATCTTCGTACGAATAATTTTCGCAGTCATTTTTCCGAATGGAAATAGGCTCGCGCGTTGGAGATAAAAATGCTTTAATTCGAAAAGTGTTGCTACTGCTCGCTTTCAAATCGTGGAGCTTGTTAATCAAAAATTTGTAAGTTAAACAAAATCTATACACATGAAGACATCTGTTTATGTGTTTGTTTTTTTCTTCGCGTTATTGATTTCTGATAAATTATGATAAATTTTTTGCCACATATAATTGACTAAAATTGAAATATTGGATGGAACTTGAGCTATTACGACCATTTGATTAGAAAGGCCAAAATCATTAAAAACTGCGTACTCTTGTTGCTGACACAATGAGAGAGAATTAGTTTATTTTTCTATCGAAATTTTTTATGCGGGTTCCATATCGCATCAGACTGAAAAATGTATGTCTATGAATCGTATTTTTTTGCATTATTTTTAACGAAGGATTACAGCGATATCGTTCTCTTTGCTGTTAGATGCATTACTCTCAATCTAACTTAACTGGCATTGGGTACTTCCGCTAGTAAGATATAAATTATGCAGTCGATGTTAAATTTTATTGCAGGGAAACTTAAGCAAACTCACCAAATATTTTTAAATATTTCATAAATGTACAGTGCAAGGTCATACATGTCACAAATGTATAATTGAATGATTTAACTCTGATACTTACTACATTTTATTCTGTGATTCTACTCTACAGAAAACAGATGTAGAGAATTTTAAAAGCATATATTAGCCAACATCCTATGGAATATGAATCCACCTCCCTTAAGCATGGTGATCTGTTTCATAAAGAAGACTACCGCACAATATGTTTTGATAGTTCTGCTATTCTAGCTAAGCATATTGTTCGATAGAAACTTTTTTCATAGCTATAAACTGTACCTTTGGTTTTCTAAAGGAATCTCCTCTTATGTTCTCCGCCTTATGTTTCAATAGAGATTTGAAAAAAATTGGCTTACATCAAGGCAATAGGACGTAATTTAAGTTTTAAAGGATACTCTGTACAAAAATTTATTACATTCTAATTTTTCCTTTCTTTGTAAGACATTTACTTTTACTATGTCCTTTGAAATGTTTCTAAAGAAAAGGAAAACTTAGGCTAATTTTCTTCTGCAAAATATTCATGATAATTTCAGGAAAGGGTCAATCATCAATATAAAATACAAATAGTTAAATGTAATTAATAAAAATGCTCAGAATGGCAAAATCGAATTTCAGTAAACTAGACGATGTCTAAATTTCTAAATTTATACTCCTAAAAACTACACTACTTTTAATAGGCAATAAAACTACAATGTCCTCTAAAAGCTAAGGAGCAGCATGTTTTTCAAAGCTTACCATTACAATAATGTCAGCAACGTTTAAATTCAGAGTTCATATGCATGACAGTAACCAAGTTTAGGAAAATATGTGCAAAACAATAGCTACCACTTTTATTTTATAGAAATGAATACTTATATGAGAATTGAAAAAAATGCAAAAGTTGTAATTTTTGTTCACAAATGTTAATCTTCAGTTGTATTACAGTTTCATAGACAATATCCAAGAGAGTCTATCAATGCCCAGGAGAAGTCTTTTGCCCGATTCGTTGAGGTGGCGGGAGATGGGATGGATGGAAATCGGGATGTTACAAACTGATGCTGCTAGACGTCTCAGTGTCTCTCGTAGTGTGGTCCACCGACTACAGAATCAGTTTGAATCCGAGGATCCTGTGCCTAGACGACATATTCCAGGCAGCCCTAGAGTTACATCAGCTACGGGAGATCGTTATTCAGCTGTTTTGGCTGAAGGAGGAATATCATTACTCTGCCTCAGCTAATGAGAGGTCATTAGTGGCAACAGGAACAAGAATCTCAGCTACTACAGAGCGCAGACGCCTGCACAATACAGATCTGTATGCAAGACGACCAGTTGTTTGACGCCTCTTG
Organism: Stegodyphus mimosarum; assembly: GCA_000611955.2. Lineage (NCBI taxonomy): Eukaryota > Metazoa > Arthropoda > Arachnida > Araneae > Eresidae > Stegodyphus > Stegodyphus mimosarum. The sequence continues at coordinate 208,975 of KK113969.1, forward strand.
ACTCAAAGACACAGAGGTGCCTGTTTATGTTGGGCAAGAGAACACGTCCCCTGGACCAGTCAACAATGGGCATCTGCTCTCTTTATAGACGAGTCCAGGTTCACTTCAGGTCGTCAGCTCATCTGGAGGAAACAACGCACCAGATATAACCAATCTCACATTGTGGAAAGACACAGATACAGAGGTAGTGGAATAACGGTTTGAGCTGGGATCTTTCTTGGTGGTCACACTGCCTGCATGGGTTCTATGAAGGGAGTTTGAGCTGTGTGACCGATATCGAGACGAGATCCTTGATCAATATGTTCGCCCATATGCCGCTGCTGTTAGTCCTGGATTTCCTTTGATGGACGGCAATGCGCGACCGCTCTGAATTTAGTTTGCTGAAGAGGGGTTTTGAAGGTCACGGTATGGAGCGGATGGAATGGCCAGCTCAGTCCCCAGACCTGAATATGGTAGAGCCTCTTTGGCACTACCTTGGGAGACAGGTTTGTGCTTTAAGTCCTCCTCCAAGGTCGTTTGATGAGCTTGAACAAGGATTAATCCGTGACTGGTCGTTGCTTCCCATTTCACTGACCGACAACTTCATTGACAGCATGAAACGTCGTTGCCGTCAATGCCTTGCAACTAGGGGTGGACACATTCCTTATTAGAATCTGCTTTTGGTATGTTACAACCCTATTTTTTCTCAAAAAACTGTGATATACTATTTCTCCAAGACTAGATTTCTCTGTCAAAAGTGCAATTTTTTGTTGTAATTCATGTTTATGTTGAACTTTAGAAACATTCTATATCGCATTCATTAAAGAACTATTTAGTGAATATGTCCTGTAAATTTTTTGTTTCGATGTTGCTTCATTCTCAAATTAGAGGCAAAAACATTCTGTTTCTGAACTTTGGAGGGCAGCGTATTTTGCATTTAGACATGTATAATTAAATTACAACTCGTTGATTTAAATTGTAAAGTAGAAACAAGTAATACAAAGAAACAGAAAAATAACGATGCGTGAGATTATATGAATGAAGTAAGAAAAGAAAAGAAAAATTCAATCATAGATGTAAATCGTAGGAGTCTAATGGACAAAAACATTTTATCTTAAAGAAAACGCCGAAAACATTTAATGCAATAAAAATTATTGTATGAATTCCACCACAAATACTTTCCTAACTTCCTTATAGCATACCGAACGTAAATTTTAAAAAAATAATGACAAGAAAATCGCTCAAGCTTGTTCATCTGAGCATTAATCTTTAGTGTAAACGCAGGTGCTTTAAGCTCGACAACAGCTAATGATCTCATATCAAGGCGAGAAAATTTTTGTCATTAATCTTTAGGATTTAAAGAGATTTAATTTAATCTTCAGTAGTTTTCAGATAGATTTCAGCTCGCAGATGTTACGAGGTCACTGGAAGTGGAAAATGAGTTCTCGTAAAACTTTACTCAACTTATAAATTACAACTCACTTTTAACGCTGCTCAAAGTAATATTACAACACTCACAAGCATAAAGATAGATGAAGAATATTTTTTAATTAAATTCGGAAATCCTTGAAATAAAAGAAGAAGAGCGGAAAAAGTTTAGATTTGAAGAAGTTAGATATTTATTAATGTTATTTCTCCTCCCGAACGCCTTTCCAATCAAAAATTTGTCATAAAGCGATATAAACTATATTATAAGCCTTTATCATAAGAATTTACTGCTTGAGCATTGATCCAACTCGTCACTCAGTTTGAATAAAATTAATTGTTCGTATTTGTTTCCTCTCCAATTTCTCACACCATGCATAAATTTCCTTGTTTTTTAAAACTTTCGGTATAATTTATTTGCATATAACACCCAGGCAGTTTTTTTTACAAACGTTACATGGTCTATTATGAAATGCAATTTCATTTCATGCCTTCAGCTTAAAAATATTCATTGACAAGAGCTTAAAAATATTCATTCATAAGGCTAAAAAAATTCATAAAGCTTAAAAATATTCATTCATTCATCTTAAGTGCCAGAAACAGTCTGGCACTTAAGAGAATCTTAAGACTTTCATAAAACATTTTTTCATGTAATCTACACAGAAAGAAATGAGTGAAATGAAGAAGAGTTGGAACACATAGGTTGTATATAGAGGTCTTGTGCATTTATTAGCCCAAAGGAGCAGGATTTTGCGTTGAATCACTCTAAAACGCTGAATCGCTCTTCAAATTGTTGTCAAAGTATTATTGCCCTGTATTGTTTTTTAACAAATTAAGTAATGGAGAATGGGCATGAATATAGGTGTGTTTCTCGCATTGTGGAAAAAGGGCGGTACCTAGAGATATAAAATTTTGAGTAACTTAATTTTCCACCCGAACATGGGCACCTGGAAGCCTGAATTTTGAATTTGTTTTTATTATATATTTCATATTTTGTAAACCTTTAACGAATTTTTGATTAACAAAATCAAAGATTTCAAAGCGAGCAATGGCAATACTACAAGAGAAAAAACATTTTTATCTCCAGCGCGCGAGACTCTCTATCGGAAATTCTAAAGATATGCTGTTTTTAAATATTTTGTGATATTGCTGTTGAATTGAATTTTATGCGGTCTAAGTGCGAAGAACATGATATTTAATAAATAAAAGTAACACACAAAACGTTAAAATTACGCCCCTTTGGGTGTTATATGAAATCTGAAATGCTTTAAGATATTTTAATTTATTTATATTATTTTTTCCCTTCATTCAAAATAATTTTGTTTTAAAGCCTTTATAACTTTCATTATAAAAATACTCGTATAGAATGTGTATTAAATGAGAAGAGTTTGTAGATTCATAATAATCGTTTTAGTATCGTTACGTAGCACAAAATGCAAAAGTAGGAACTATTCCAAAGAAGGCCAATCTGATGCGACACGATTGTTTAATGAGAGTTCAGTCTTTAGGCTATAGACTAAAGAATGAATTTGGAAACACGGATTTTTTCCAAAAGTTTTTTTAAGGAGATAATAAAGTTATGATACTGATTAATATATACATTTAAGATTAACCGCAATATAACGTATTTCTCCCGCCTTCTTAGCATGCCTTAGTGGCGTAGTGGTCAGCATACTTAGTGCGTGTTCAAGAAGTCCATGGTTCCAGTCCCAGCTAGGGCATTGCTCATTTTTCATGTCTCTGCTTAGGAATATTCCTAATGTCTCTACAGTGGCGCCCGAACTAAAAAAAAGTGGTGGATGATGATTCTCCAGTCCCAGGATTTGGCGATTGTGTCCCCTAATCCCTACTTGCCTTTAAAAGGAGAAGTATATAAGGTATTTATCCCGCCTTCTTAGCATGTTTTCGTGGTATAGTGGTCAGCACACTCGGCGCGTATTCGAGAGGTCCGTGTTTTGAGTCCCAGCGAGGGTATTGCTCATTTTTCATGTCTTCTGCTTCGAAATAATCCTAATGTCGCTGCAGCACAAAGGTGTAAAAATTCTATACCGATTTAACATGATTTTCTATAACAGTATTTTTGGAGTAATTATGCTAGCTTTGACTGTAAGCGCAGGATTTCAGCAACGAAGTTTCTACGTTAAATAACCGATAACTTGCTTATCTTCTCATTTAAAGTCACAATACAGACTGACTAAATTTTTCCAACAAATATGTTAACGGTATCGAAGAATAAAACAAGTCAGTATTTCTTGCACATAAGCCCCTGTGCTTCTTGCAAAAGTATTTTCCGAACTGTTTGAAATTGGAAACATTAGATATTCACTTTATTTCCGATAATATCAAAGAGAAGGCTAATAGGTAGTATTTTAAATAGATCTGAAAGGGGCGTTACTATATAGGGTCAGTGCAGGGTTTCTTTAGTACACATGCACAACGATTACGCGCTTCTGAGTGATAACTTTCGTACGAAGAAATATAGAACAACATTCTCAACCTTATGAAGGCTTATGAAGTTGGAAAACAAATATTAAAGAAAAATATGAAATACCAGGTAACAAATCAGAAAAACGAAGATGTCAATCAAGAACTATACCAAAGAGATTTTAAAATCTATTACCA
>KK113969.1:217314-253959 GCA_000611955.2 Stegodyphus mimosarum
ACTTCTGAAACTCTAGGTTAAAACCGCAACAGGCTATAATTCTGATTCTCTAAAAACTTTCATCTACTCTAAATTCGTTCTATTTTCATTAGCCACGAGATTTATTTTAGTATGACCGCATTATTTTAGTTGCTAAAATTCTTCCTCAAGGTTTTAGATGCTAAAATTCTTCCTCAGGTTTTAGTTGCTAAAACTCTTCTAAAATTCGTGTAGTTTTGGGACCAATGAAGGTCCCAAAGCTACATGATACAAGTACCTGGAAATTACTATAATGGTGTTAGTGCGAAGATAATGGATAATTATTTTTTCCATCATCATTGAAACAATATGATATACCCTATCATACAACAACTCCATTTCTTAATTTCTTATTCCTCTTTTAAGTAGTGATATGTTAAAATATCGAAATCGCTTACTTTCAGAGGTGTGACAGAGGATACTCTGTAGTATACAATTTTTTATATTACTTTATTTCGTCGTACAACGTGTACTATATTGCTGCAAAATTCACCAATTAACAATGATTACATATATTATAGAATACATAGTTTTACACAGCTTTTACTATTTCACTTATTTGTGCTAAGTCTTCAAATATAGCTCCAGCAGAAAGAGTACTTTTCAAAACAAAAATCATACCACACCGGACTAAACTCTATTGTAACTGGATCCCTGGTGTCTCGTTTTGCCTTCGAACATCATAAGTAATGGAAATGTGTGCAATCAGTTATTCAATGAAACATCTTGTTGCAACACTAACAGTTTATTTAGAAATCTACTAAGTGATAACTCTAGTTTCAACATCTGAAAACAACACTTATAAGGTATTTCTCTCGCCTTCTTCGCATGCCTTCGTGGTGTAGTGGTTAGCACGCTCGACGCGTAACCGAGAGGTCCGTGGTTCGATTCCTAACAAAGGCTTTGCTCATTTTTCATCTCTCCTGCTTCTAAATAACCTAATGTCTCTACACACTCAAAATATAAATGGCGTAAGATAATATTTATTAATTTCTCAAAATGTATGGGAAATGCAACTTGAAGCCACTTTTCTACTTTTCTCATAAAAAGAACAGACTCAAAATGTAAATATAAAACACCTCCACTGTTGCCATATGTAAATTTCTAAATTTTATCAAACAATGGTAATATTAGATAGTGGTTCACGTTGACAACGGGAATCAAACTGATTGACCATATTTCCTTGCAGTGAGCTTGTATTTAGTATTTAATTTACATATTCTGTTATTTTTCGAGAACCGAACGGGTTATGTAAATAGCGAACTGATAGGAAAGAACCTTTAAAATGATGATTAGTTAGAGTAGAGTTAAAATACACTTTACACAGCCGAATAAAATATTGTTCTATAAATGTTTATCTTTTTTAAAGCCTAGAGGGACATAGCCCAGAGGGTCGGCATTTTGCGTCAAACCGCTATAATCGGCTATATCGTATCACTTTTCAAATTGTGGCTACCAAATATTATCGCCCTGTATTATATTTAAAGAAATTAAATAATGAAGAATCTGCATGAATATATGTACGTTTCTCACCCTCCGAAAAAACAACGACACCTAGAGCCATCAAAGTTTGAATAACATTTGAATAATATCAAATTCTGAATAGTCCTCCACTCGAATATGGGCATCTGGAAGCCCGAATCTTGAATTTCGAATTTGTTTTATTATCTATCTCATATTTTTTAAAATTTTCACGAATCTTTTATTAAGAAACTTAACGATTTCAAAGCGAGCTGTGGCAACACACTATACGGAATGAAATATTTTTATCTCCAGAGCGAGGAACTGTCTATGGGAAATTCTAAAGATAGGCTGTTTTTAAATATTTTAGCCCAAATGCTCTCAAAACGTGTGTGATGTGTAAATAAAAATAAAAACGGCCTTTGGGTGTAATATAAAATCTGAAAGCTTTCAGATACTTTTTTGTGTGCGTGTATGTGTAGAAAAAAATGACAGTATTATATGATCTAAGTGGAAATAAGGACTCTTTTAATATGGCATCTTTTCTATCAAAATCTTCATTAATATTGCTAACTAGTGTTAAAATATCATAATCATATATGAATTAACTAAAAGGAAATGTCCTTATTCTTAAAATAATGTGAACCTGATAGATAGAACGCATAGATATTCACTTCAGATCAGTTGCTATTAAAGTGATTTACACTATAGTAATACCAGTTTTAAATTCAAAACCAAAGTTTTGTCTTGTTATGCTTACTACAACACTCACGTGATCTTTCATATCAATGAACAGCATTGCCTCTTCATTGATATGAAAGAGCCAGCCTTTAACATGATAGTAAGTAATGAAACTTGATACTGCATATGAATTATTCTTAAACTGCTCTACTTTGTAGTTAACAGATAATATCTAATCTACTATTCTCAATACAAGGTTAAAAAATCTGGATGTGGACACCACGTGACTTCTTTGTACGGAATATTAAACTATACGAAATTTTGCCTCATTTCATTTAAACATATTGAATTAACAGTTAACGAATTTTGAATTAAATCTACTTCGTCGATAGTGCATAAACCACAATAGAATAAATGCACTCTTTAAAGTTCACTAGATTTTTTTACCATAACCACGCTTAGGCGTTAGGTTCACTTAACAGTGTTACATCTCATTCATTTTATAACTCAGAGTGAGGAAATATTATAACAGCTCAAGAGTTATCACAAGTTATATTCAAATTTCTATAACAAATCTAAAACGATGTATAAAAGAAACTAAACAAATAAAAAAGAAACAGTTTTTCACAGACTATTCAACGTCGCTTACTTAATGCGCATGCGCTACTAATTAATTCAGTTCTCACTTCGTGGTAAGGAAAAAATACATAAAAATTCAAAATATTTTCGTTAAAAATTGAAAGATACAGAAAAACATAAAACACCAAGTATAGCTAAAACAATTAAAAAAGCAACTTTTACAATTAAAATTACAGTTTTTACGCAAAAACCAGCTAATAACTTAAATCAATAACTTAAATGAATCAAGCATAATTCAATAATAAAAGACGATGTTACTTTGTTGTTGCGAAGCTTAGTTTCTCTAGATTGGCAACAAATCCACTATTTTGCTAAATTTCAGATGTAAACAAATATGGCCGCTATTATAACCAAAAATTAGGCTTAGCCTCACTTAAAAAACTTTTAAATTGTTGATAATTCCACAATTATTGCATGCAGGTTAACCAAAGGCATAAAAATCTTAACCGAAACACAAAAACAACATAGTTCAATCAGTTTTAAATCAAACAAATGCGCAAATTACAAAATTATAAGAATAAAGAAACTGAGCTCGATGAGCCGAGTAACAAAGTGTATATACACATATATTTATATACTTTTGGCTTTTGGTGCGGCCGAATGCAACCAAAATGCGAGGTGCACGTTTGCATGTTGTAGCAGTCCTATCTACAAAATTTCAACGTTCTAAGCCCATTCGTTTTTGAGTTATGCGAAATACATACATACATACGTATGTACGTACGCACAGACGCCAGGAAAAGTTCTCTTCGGAATCCATTTTAAATCAGTTTAATAACTTTTTTGGGGAAAACGAGGCTTTTATTCTGTTCTTACGTACGAATGTCACTCAAAAACATCGTTAAATTGCATTCGATAGCTGTCAAAATAGATATTTTCGTTGAAATTTGGTACCCGAAATTTTTCGGGATTACAATACTTAATCTTTACTTCATACAAGGAAGTAAAAAGCAATGAAAAAATTTATGACCCTGGACAGTCAAAGAAGAATAAAAATTTCCTCTCACTAAACATTTTTTATTCTGCTTGGTTCCTGAAAAATAAATCCCACTCTTGATATTTCGCACAGAAATTTGAATTTTTCATGTTCTGTCAATCAGTTCACAATCTCAGAATAAAAACATCGTTGTTAGGCTGCTCATAAGGCATTATCCTGTGCTGGGGCATGCAAGATATGACATTAGAAGCGTGTTCTATTGATTGCAATATTAATGAAAATTATCGTTTAGGTATATAAAAAATCACTCGAATTAAAAATAACATAAATAACAGTAATTAGAAGTATAACAAAAACTTCCATACTCCATTCCCTCGCGCGTATTTTTTGAGTACTGCGTCAGGGGTAAGTAAGGTTTCCAAAACTTTTGTCAACGGAGAAAAACTCTGTCCAATTTAAATTGAAGCAGCATCTATCTTCGTAGCTTGAAAATTTTCACTATAGAATATGTGTGCGTTGAGTCATAGTCAGGCTTTATAACAGGCTTCGGTTGTAAAGCTATATTAGAAGCTTGGGATTTAAAACACTATGTATGATGTTGCTTGTAAGGACTTCTTTTTACGTTAGATACAAGCTTGTCAACATCGGGGAAATTGGCACAGAATTCATCAGTGGGACAAGCAAGACGTGAACAAGACAAGTCACATCCTTGGGATAAAATCCCTTTTATTAAGACCTGGATTAACAAGCTTGGGGTAAGACCCTTTTACTGAGTTTCCTACCTTAACCTGCATGCTGCAGCATCGCTTGAAAGTAGCAACACGTCTTTGTGTTGTATATCATTTGGCCATAAAATGTTTAGTGATTTTTCAAACAAATTGCAAATTGCAAAGGGATGCAACTTTTTGAGTTCGTCAACATTAAGTGAAAAAATATCTTGCCAACTAAATCTGGATCCAGAGCACCTTATGTCAAATTGGACCCATGATGACCATTAGCAATCAATTGACAAAAATATTTCCCTTCTCTCATACAGTTTTGTGGGACTCCACCCTTTTTAACAGTTAAATGTGAGGAACCTCTTACACCAATAAACGAATAATCGCTTGAGTATGTGAACAGAGACGTAAGACTCAAGAAGGGTTAATAAGCCTTTATTTTTCAAAATAAGATTTAAGATAGTCGTCTCCTATCTCAGAGCTTACAGCAAAGCCTGCACTTGAACTCAAAGTACTAAGAACTAAAGCTTAACTTATGCATAACTAAAAAGATATAGCCGAAGCTATCAAGATTCTAAGCAGTTGGCCTCTAAATCTCAGTTAAGTAGGCGAAGCTATCAAGGGCCTGAAGTACGGCCGAGCGTAGAGAGAGCGTAATAGGCTTAGAGAGGAACGTGGCCCAAAAGGCAAATGCAAGCTAGTCAGAAACTCAGCCTCTCTAAGGAAGTCAGTGAAACTTTGCCTTAAATACTACTCTTACTCATTTGCATTAAACGCGATTCTGAAAACACATTCTGGTAGGAAAGTGTAAACTGAAAATTGAAAGGATAGGAAAGTAGCTTTAACTAAAGATAACTGTTAAAAACGTGGGATAAACCTTACAGTTTCTCTAATTTTTTTTCTGTTTCCAAAATAAAATTCTCTGTATAAATCTTTCGCAGTGTAGATTCTTCAGTGTGTTATTTAGCCTGCATATTTTTCTAAAAACTGGAAAAATATAGTGTTAATCAGTTTTTCTAGAGGAATGTTTGGAAACTCGAAAGCTTCACATAATTCTCTATGAAACGGCTTCTTTGAGGATGCTGCTAAAGAACTTTTCAGCAAAAGGTGAGATATTTGGCTCTGTTTCATTGATAGTTCAACTGCTCTTTTATGTTTAGCTCGCCCATCAGCTCCATAACGGTACATCATTTTCCTGATTCAACTTTGTTCTTTATAGCTTGCAAAATAAAATAATTCCATCTGTTGAAAGCATATAAACTCAAGACCAATCTGATGTAAATGAGAAGGTTTAAAAGCTTTGGGCATCTTCAAAATACTGAATTACTTACGCTTCTAAACTGCAATAGCGATTTTCTATTTTCCAGTCTAAAAGGCCTGCGAAAGATTTAGCGAAGTCTTGACAAATGAACCGATATTGCTGAGAATTGGTCTTTTATTGTCTCCTCCATTACCCGTTTCATCAAGAAGGAAACCTTTTTTTATCTGATTCGTTGAAGTGAACCTTATAGTCCATCGGCGAAAAGAAGACGTTTGAATCACGTGATTTCAGACGCTTTCATTCTTAAAATGCAGCGAATTTGGCTCACAATGCTGCACTATGCCCAAACAGGCCCTAGAAGGCCCTAAAAATGCTCTTAAATTTTTAAGAATACTTTAAAATAGGAAAATACAAAAAAAAAGCAAAACAAATGCATATGTCATTAAAATTCAGACTTAGGTAATGACTAAACTTCTGCGATGATTAGTGTGGCCGTTAAACAAAGATATGAAAGAAACATTGAGCATTAAATAAAAATATATCTGTATGGAATTTTGACAGAATTCTTGTGGTATATTATATCACAATCGTAAATACAAATCTGTGAAATATTTTAAAATAAATCGAACAGGGAACTATAACATACTATTGCCAGGTAATGTATCTTATTTTAATTGCTTTTTGCTTATTTTTTTATTGTATAGGAAAGCTAAAATAAAGCAGGGAATAAAGCCAAGTGAACGTGCAATACCACTGAATACACTTATATTCCCCTACTTTGAGAACCGAACAAAATCAGGACCTTCCCTTTTTTTATATGTTTGAAGTTTTATGACAAAGAACAAGTGGATTATTTGAAGTTTTGCATGTACTTTGGTCATATATTAAATGATACCTGATAACATTGATCGTAACGTGAATATAATCGATGAGACTTAATTCATGAAATTAAACGAGAGTTTATAAGCCGAAAGCTGAGGTCTCATAATTTGATATGTGCACGCATATGCTGCCAGATTCTGATTTAATGAGTATTAAAGAACTAACGAAAATTATAATTAAAAAAAGTACTTATCTTAAATTGTTTTTAAACAGGATAACTACTACAAAAGGCTAGATTTTTTGTTTTTGCTTTACAGCCATCCGTTCCAATGTTTCCGTATCTGCTTATGATTGCTTTGCTCTCGAATTTCCCTTAAACCCTTTTTATTTAGAAAACTTTCCTAATTTTTTTCTTATGTTGATTATATACGTATATATAAGAAAAAAGAGGAAAATTAAACAGAATATCTAATTTTAATCCAGTGTTTAGAAGACTGGTACATTTATATACTGTTTTTATAAAAATTTCTCAAAACCAACAGAGTAATTTTTTTCTGCATTAAAATAATTAAAATTAAAGAAGTGAAATGAAATTAAAAAGAATGGAAACCATGAATTCGGAAATTGATGAAGCACTACGAGCCCCGTAACCTCTATTTTAAGTTGTAATGACGTAATGTTTATCTGTAAAACAAAGGGAGTTAGTATGTTTCTTAATATTTTTTGTTGCATTTCATTGAAACAAAATTGCTAATTAAATATTCCCAATTAAAAACTCGCTACTACGGAGTAAGTTCATTAGGATTTACAACTATCACCGTTATTTATATTCCACAAATGGCTTCGTACGAGCGAAAAGCATTGAAATTAAATCATATTTCGTATAACGACAAAATCGAGTTTGTTTCCCAGGCGAGTGGATACCAAAATTAAAGATTAATCTGAAAAAAATCTGCTCTTTGATTGCAAATTTCAACCACTGTCTAATGATGTAATTATTTATGTTAATACATTTAGAACTGAACCCAAAATTAAAATTCTGCGCATTGGTTAGCGCATGAAATATGCAAATTAAGCGATTGATAACATGTTGCGCAATGAACACATGTTAGATTTTGAGTGTGAAATATTGTCTGAAGTTAATGTGGTTTCTGACGGTGATCAATATTTATTATTTATCGTCAAAGGCGTCATTTAAGCGAAAGATAAAGCATTAATTGGTAGACTCGAGGGTGGGAGATCGCAAATGGAGATCACCCGAGATCTGAATACCCTTCAAAATATCGTATCTAGAACTTGGAACCCACTTTTAAGCAATGAATCAGTTAGCAGAGAGCCTGGCCAGGTGTTCGCCGAAAACATCGCGGGTGAAAACTTTGCGGAGAAAACAACACAAGGCGAAAACGTCATCATACAAAAACATCGTGGGAAAAAAGGAAGCAAATTCTAGAAAGTATCGCAGTTTTGAAGCATGGTGATACAAAACATCGTCATCGAAAGTAAAGCAGTTCAAAAACTTCGCAGTTTAAAAACATCGTCGTCGAAAATATAATGATAAGTAAAAGCGCCTACAAATCATCGGATGATGATAACATCATAGGCATGCGTTTTCAGTGTTTAAAAATTCGCATATTGGCATAATGTTGTGTGAGCCCTAAAAGAAATGAAGAATATTTTTGAGTTTATGTTTCGTATCTTTTAATTAACTAATAAAGTTTTTCTGAAAAATATTAGAAGGAAATTTAAGCATTAAAAAAAAACCGAGTAGGAAAATAATGTTAGGTATAGCAGTTAATAAAGGTCATTATTTAATTAATCTATTTTATGAAGCTTTATTGGTAATTTTTCGTAGAAAATTTAGTCTGAAAAATAATGGAAAATAGGAGATGAGTAACTGCATACAGTTACCACAATTAAAATTGTTTAATTAATCATCAAATTTTAAAATTCTATTGTTTTCAGTAGCATTAATTTTCTATTTATTTTCAGTTTTTGAATTCTTAAGTTTCCTTTTTAATTTTTCAGCAAACATTTATTAGTCAATTCAAAGTATAACAGTAGAAATATTTCTTATTCTTTCTCGCCCTCACTAATCATTATGTGAATATGGCATTTACAATTTTGAAAGCCTAAAAAACGCATACCTGCGTGCGATGTTATCGTCATCCGATGATTTGTAGGTGCTTTATTTTGCGATATTTTCGACTACGATGTTTTTAAAATGAGAAGTTTTTGAACCACTTTATATTCGATATTTTGTACTATGATATTTTAGAACTGCGATGTTTTCTCCTTGCTTTCTTTTTTCCCCCAATGTTTTGTACTACGGTGTTTCGCCTTGTATTGTTTTCTCCGTGACGTTTAGGTCTGCGATATTTCCGTTTGTAACTCCTGGTCAAGTTCAACAGCAACAGCTGCATTCGAAGACCGTTTTTTTCCATTGACGGCTGGAAGAATCCGTGAAGTGATTATAGCGAAGATGGTTTTAAACTTTTCATGATACTACAGAAACTCGAATGAATCATACTAATGCTGCAAAAAGACTTCACGGGATTGAAACTTATGAGAAAAAACCAATGTATTTATCCCACTCACTTCATCTTTCAGAGGAAACTTTTCAAGATAATGCCGTCATCGTTTTGAGTGGAGTTGAGAGGAATGGAATCATGTACTGTTTATTGACGAGTCCAAATATAGTTCGAAGAGTTATTCTAAACAAGTTTTGATTTGGAGGGAGCTAGGAACTCACAGCTTGCTTTTTCTTGCTCACGAAAGATCTTGTAGAAGCGGTTTCGAATCATAAAAAATGGCCGAGTCTAGTTGAGCATCTTTGATAGAGCTCCTGTAATCTGGCATAGATATGTGAACGAGATTTTGAAACCTCATGTAAGACTATTTAGGGGTCTTGTTGGCTCAAAATTTTTGTGATGGATGACAGCGTTCATCCACATAGAGCATTTCTGTGCCAGAATACCTTTGAAAAGATGATATCACTCGTTAAGATAGGTCAACTTACTCACTAAACTTAAAACGAATGAGCATATATGGCATGGCTTAAAACTGGCAAAGCAATAACCCTGTATTTTCGGTATATTTAGTCAAGAACACAATCGATTTCGAGGGCAAACAGGTGCAGGTCTTTCTCCATGAGGTGCAAAGAATTCTACAAGACTGCAAAGCAGCTGCCGTATTATACCGTACGGCAGTAAAGCGAGCCAGAAGGCAGCGCATTTGTAGGAAAAGTAGTAAAGAAATTGAAAAATTAATTGCCGAATTGCAACATGCCAATCTTGGTTGATGATATGAAGAATGAACTTTCAGAAAAATGGTGGACAAGAATCTACGAATAATTCGTTGTTAAATTGTTTGAAATTCAACGTGAGTTTTGCATTTCTATCAGAAGAGACCCTACAGTGTAACAAGTGATCTGTGTTTCATAAACAAGACATAACGTTTCCGTCATTTTAAAATTTCCAGACGAATTAGTTGGCAATCGTCGTAATTTGTGTTAAATAATTGTTCTGTTAAAATTGGTTTTAATCATTTTAATAAATAATAGTTAAGTTTTATTTCAATCAGTATTCTATAATTTTGGCGAGAAATGCAAATATATTTTTCTGCTATTTAACTTGCTTACCAGAAAACTGCTTTTGAAAAATTCAATGAGTAAACAGCCAATAAACTTCAATGGTAAAATATTGTTGCGTGCGTACGGGTTCGTTATGGATTGAATGCACAAGTCGTTAAAAAGTTAACAAAAATTTATTCTTTCCACAAGAAATAAATCAAAATGCTGAAATATTTCTTCAGAGATATTCGTACAATATCACAATATCTCAAACGTTAAACAGAATTCACTTTAAAACAGATAAACTAATTCTATCTCACAGCGAAATCACTACAATCAGTAACAGCATTAAGTAAACAAACAGCAGTTCGCTTTAAACAGCTTTAAGTACAACTGAGATGAGGTGTTTCAATTCGGCTTTTATAAGCTTTTTAATTATCATTAGAACAATCTCGATTTTCTAAATTTTTCTGGATGGCAACAGTAATTACAAGGTATTTATTTATTAAACATTAAAGGCACGCGCTCTTTTATTTTTATTTTTTTTCGAAGTAACTTTCTCTTTAAAAGTCGTCTGCGTTACACGGGAAATGTAAAGCAATTTTAATTAGGATTCTAAATAAATAGCCAAATAAATGTGAAATCCGTAACAATATTATAATATAACATCTCATTTAAAATTTAGAGAGCTGATGATTACCTCAGAGAATCAGTTATTTGAAAATCGATATTTATCACAAGTATCCCTGATGCATTTGATTAAGGTTACGTTTTACACATATACACATAGGTATACACGTAAGTAAAGCTGTGCTCTAGTGATATAGTTTTTAAACATTCATCAGATAAATCAAAAATACTCACAGTAAACAAATACCTCCAAGCTATAGTTATTTCTAGATAAACTAAATTTTCTCCAAATGTTCTTCATAATTTAGATTGCGGAATTGGCAGCATACACATAACGTATTATACAGAACATTTTCAGTAAGAATAGATTGATTTAGATTTTCATAGAATTTCACAGCGAATAGATTAATTTCATAGAATTTTCATAGATTTCCTGGATTTCATAGGATTTAACAACGAATTATTCATAGATTCTTGTAAAACAGCCCTCCACTTTTCTGAAAGTTCACTCTTCACATGAGAAAAGATTGGCATGTTCCAAACAATTTTCAGTTTTCAGTTAAGTAAACAAGTATGAGATTGACTGAGTTTTCTAAAATAACTATTCTTCAAATTAAATGGAATTCCTTTCTGGTAGAATCAATATTTAGGTAAATTTATTTAAAAGAGATCGAAGCTTTATAAAAATCAATGATCATCGAGCTTCTAGGGTCTTTTTTATTGAGGCTCGTTAAAGTCTGCACTAAATTCACTCACTGACAAGTTACAGACAGAAAAGATAAGTACCCGCATATTTTGTTTCATAGTCATATTTCATACTCTTCCTATTGTTAGAGAAAGCTTGAAAGAATGGAGGACTGCGGCGACATAAAAATTATTTCCACCGTAAAATATGAGCGCCAGAATGAGCTCTAAATGTGGGCAATAACCTGAAAGCCAAGAAGAGTGAGTGCATCTTCCTTTTCAGTGCACTGAACTGTTAGCAATTTTTGTATGCTCATTTCTTAGAACTACTTAATCTCTTTGATGTATAACAGGTAACACTCTCTGGCAAGGTTACCTCTTTAATGAATGCTTCCTTCATTACCTTTTCAAGTGTTCTTTTGCTTCAACATATAAATTTGCATAATAATAAAGGCTACTTTCTGCATTTGTTTTCAGAAGAAAATTGTTTGACACTTTATTCGGTGCTATTGTTCTTGAGGCATACCACTTAGTTGGCCAATCACTTAATTTTAAATGATTGCAACGCAAGCAAAGTTTACTCTTATCTTCGAACTCAAAGTAATTTCCATTTTCGAATGATAGAAGAAAAATTTCGTGATAAACTAATAGCAAATGCAATTATGGTGAGTTCTATTTTATTTGATGAAAAGATAGTGAGTCTCTATATTTAAATACAACTTTCTTGCTGAATTCAAACAAAATTTTATGTCATTAATACAGTTCTTTTTTAAACTTGTTCCAGCTGCATTACTTCATTTTTTTATACTCAGTGGAATGGATCGTTTTAAAGCTCATTTTAATATTTTTAATGAATTATTAAATAAAAAGTTTCAGTTTTATAATTTATTATTATAAGTCTTTGAATAATTAATTTAGTATTCTTTCTAGAGAAAGATTCTTAAATGCTGCATTAAAATACAGCTGTCCAAAATTGGGTTTATCAATCTACATTAAAATATTTAATAAGAAAAAAAGGAATCTGAAAGCTTTCAGATTTTACATTAAGCCCAAAGGGGCGTTTTTGGTCCAAAGGGGCTATTTGCGCTGAAAGACTATTAATTTCATTTTGGCATTTTGCGTTGAAAACTATAAACGGCGAATTACTTTTCAAATTGTTGCCACCAACTATTAGAGCCCAGTATTATATTTAAAGAAATTAAATAATGAAGAATCTGCATGAATGTATGTATGTGTCTCGATGAAACTACGGTACCTAGAGCCATCAAAATTTGAATAATGTAATCTTCCATACAGTATGGGCAAGCCCTACTTTGGAAGTTGAAATTTGTTTCATTAGCAATTTCATATTTAGTAACACTTCAACGAATTTTTCATTAAGAAACTAAACGATTTCAAAGAGAGCAATGGAGAAGAAAAAAAGACATTTTTATATCCAACGCACGAGACTATATCAGAAATTTTAAAGATATGTTCATTTTAAAATTATTTTGCTATATTGCTGTTGAACTGAATTTTATGGTTTGAGTGCGTAGAACATGATATTTAAAAAATAAAGTTAACACACAAAAAACGTTAAAAAAACACCCCTTTGGGCGTAATTTAAAATCTGAAACTTTTCAGATTTTATTTAATTTTTTTAATAATGGTAGCACAAATGCAGTGCAGAACATAACTATAATGCACCAAAAATTATTAGTCACAAATTTGCACACCAGTCTATGACAACACAAGCAAGTTGCATACTTAGATAGGCTTGACTGAATCGACGCGACAGAAGAATTTTTTTACTTCATTGTACCAAGTAAAGGAAGTATTGTAATCACGAAAAATTCCGGGTACCATATTTCAACGAAAATGCCCATTTTGACCGCTATCGAATGCAATTTAACGATGTGTTTGTGTAACATCTGTACGTAAGGACAGAATAAAGGACTCTATTTCCCCAAACGAATATTAAAACTGATTTAAAATGGATTAAGAAGAGATTTTTTCATGGTGCCAGTACGTACGTACGTATATATGTACTTATCTCGCATAACTCAAAAATGAATAGCCTCAGAACTTTGAAATTTTGTATACGGCATTGCTATGACATGTAGATGTGCGCCTTCATTGCGCCGCTATCCTCTGCACCAAAGGTAATGCATGTGCGCCGCTATCCTCTGCACCAAAAGTAATTTTTTGCTTTAAAAATTATTGAATTCTGTTATTCGTATCTTCCGGTTAAGATTTTCATGCCTTTAGTAAATCTGCATGCAATATTTGTAGAATTATCAAGAATTTAAAAGCTGTTTCAGTGAAGGGATCAGTGAAGTGAATCTAGAATTTGTTTTACTGTCTGTTTCACATTTTATAAAACTTCGATGAATTTTTAATTAAAAAGGTCAACGATTTCAAAGCGAAAAATGGCAACAATGTAAGGACAAAAAATTTTTATCTCCAGCGCGAGAGACTCTCAATCGGATATTCTAACCATATGCTGTTTTTAAATATTTTTAGTCCAAAGGGGCGTTAGTCCAAATGCTCTAGAAATGTGTATGCTTGTGTAAATGAAAAAAAACCACCCCTTTCGTCGCTACATAAAATCTGAAGCCTTTCAGAACTTTTTTTCTTAATAACGACGACTATTTAATGCGAATGCATAAATGTTTAATAGTCTACAGAGGAAATAAATTATTTTGACACTTGCAAAGTATCAGCCCAGGGCAATGAAGATTAAGAAACAAACAAAATTTTTGGGAGAATTCAAAACATGATGATCTTGCAGAGTTTTCAAAAGAATGCCCAGAAATATTTTTTGCCATACGTGGCACTGTGTTACCATAAGAACTTCGATTAAATTGTAGTTTTAAAATCGCATTTAAACTAGAACTTCAAGCAGTTTAATCATATACAATTTCAAACTCAACTTGCAAGGTTTAAAAACACTTAAATATCTCGATTTGTGAATCCATGATTTTAACTGTGTATCATTTTAAATTTGAAATCTTACGAAGCTCGATTATTTATAAATTTTCATAGTGTATGATAAATAATGTATTTAACATTCATATATAACATAATGTATTTAACATAACATATAACATTCATTACATTTAATATTCATGCAGAATCCTGAGTCTGAAGTTTGGGTCTTGAAGCTTGAATTTCGAGTAAAAAGATAAATGAACAAGCAAAATTGATGAAAATAGAAAAACTGTAACATTTCCTAATGGTATTTAAAAGAAATATTCTATTGTGTCGCATAGATAAAATTGCGTAAAACTAATATTAATGTTTCCAGCGAAAGTCCTGAAATGGTAGTTTTCATAAAGTGCATAGTTTAGCACAAATGTGCTAAACAGGCAAATTTCTGGGAACCTTACAACGTATGCACTGCCGTAATCAAAGAGTTTAAATACCGTCGTCCCTGGTGGCAATAATATCCATCTGGAGAGTTATTTAAACAACTTACAGAAAACAATGCTTTCCCCAAACACCAGTTCATTACCGTAAAATCCTCATAAATTCTATTCGCTTTCCAAAGTATGTCCCCCTAATGCGCCGTTTTTCCCTCCAAGCCGGACTCGCCCTCCATATTCATAAACGTAAAATTAAGCGCCCGGTAATCCAAACAAAAGCAACAAAAATAAACAGACGTTCTCTCCGTGACATCACAATGCCTTATTAAAAGCTGAGCCCGACACATTTCCCCGAAAATAATGACGAAACGCGCATATTAAAAATGAAAAGCAGGCTTTTAATATCGAGCTCGGAGATCACATTCTCCCTTGCCACCGCCTCGCCTGTGGAATATAAAACAATAATTTCCGGTTCTTTAGCGCTGGCAAATGATTTAAGCTCCCGACTCGGAGTGCTTATTAACTTATCGCGTTTCCGGTCACGAGCGACGACTTTAGATTTCTATTGGTTTATTTATTTCTTTTCTAGATCCGCTGCCTTTTTAATGTGCGCCATCTGCGAAATTCAAAATCGCTGAGTGTTGTGGATTAATATAGTAACGCTTTGTGGAAGATTCAGGAGCTGCTTCTCGAAACATGACTATTACAGAGCGGTGGTATTTTAATCTCCTGGGAAGTTCTGTTCTTGGTTAATACTGCCAATATATGCTCCTTATTACTAAAGATTTTTCCAGATTATTAACACGCAAGCTGAATTATTGACTTGATTAAAATAATAAGAAAAGTTTTCAATGAAGAAAATATAGCATCCGCAGCTAATGATAAAACTCTTATCTTTACAAAATTGAACATGGATTTTTCGAAACTGATTTTTTTTAATCCAATTAAAACATTTGGAAATTCCAAAACAAGACCCTGGATGAGAATGCAATTCGACTCAGATCAGAAATGATATGTGTAGTAGATTTTATCACAAGTAAGAGGGATAAAAAATAGGGCAGGTAGGGTTCTGTTGTTCAGGATGTGAAGCAAGCCTTTTTTTTAGCCCAAAGGGCCTTAGTCCAGAAGTGCTATTAATATTCGTTTTCGCATTTTGCGTTAACTCACTAGAAATGTCGGATCACTTTTCAAATTGTTGCCACCAAATATTATCGCCCTGTATTATATTTAAAGAAATTAAGTAAGGAAGAATCTATACAAATGTATGTATGTTTCTCGCATTGTGATAAAATAACGGTGCCTAGAGCCACCAAATTTTGAATAAGGTTCTATTCCTCCCGAATATAGGCATTTGGAATTTGTTTTATTATGAATTCCATATTTTGTAAAACTTTAACGAATTTTTGATTAACAAACTCAAGGATTTCAAAGCGAGCAATGGCAACATTGCACAGAAAAAATATTTTTATCTCCAGCGCGTGACACTATGTATCGGAAATTCTAAAGATATGCTCATTTAAAAATTATTTTGCGCTTTAAAGCTATTGAACTGAATTTTATGTCTTAGATGCGAAGAACATGATATTTAATAAATAAAGGTAGCACACAAAACGTTAAAAAGTCGCCCCTTTGGGCTAATATAAAATCTGAAAACTTTCAGATTTTTTTTTTCGAATTACATAATTTTTATTTGATTATAAGTCAAAGAAGAAAATCATTAAATGACTGAAGTACCTGTAGTTAAATTTCTGCAAAATTGTGCGTTGAAGATTAATTTTAATCTAAATTTCGGAAAGAAACTTTCCCATTAGCTGGTGCACGTCACGTGACCAAGAAATCGCAAGTTTCAACATTATGCGTATTAAAAGACTGTGTAAGTAGTGTATATAGGAAATAACGACTGAATTTCAGGACTAATAACAACTTTGTGACTGACTGTGAGACTGATAAGAACTTTGAGAATTTACGAACTTGCTTTGAACTGTTGATTTTACCAAAATAACAGCGCCACCTCTGGGTGTAAGGTGCAGCTGCACCCTAATTAAAAAAATTACCGTGATTGGCCTTAGAGCAATAAGCTAAATCGACTAGCAAAAACTAATTTGTACGTGGACCCGAGGATCTCCCACCCCTTCCATCAAACCATACGAGAGGACTTTCGGTTCGCCGCATAATTTAAAGTGCCGCCATGCCGCACCGACATTATACAGTTACAAACATCCATGCCTTCTCCGAGATTCGAACCCTGGCCCTTCGCAGAGCAATCAGTGACGCTAACCGCTATACCGGCTGGGCGGCAGAACTCTGAAGTGTTTCTTTTAATAAAATGAATTTTATCAACCAATCAGTGGACCTGTGTGCCTTCAATCTAATATTAACCTGTACGCATGCAACAATACCTTCTTTAACAATCGTTAATCTTCGTTTTATTTTCGTGTTAGCGTTATGTGTTTTACATAATTGATGTAATAGCACGTACTTGGAACATAGATACACTGTTCAAAGTGTTTTCTGAAGCGTCCGGGTCATAATGAAACATTTTTATTATGATTTATTAAATTGTTAGAAGCCCATTATTTGAACAATGAATTGAGATTGTGAAACATGATTTGATAGTTTTAAGTAACTTCGCAGTGAAAAACAGGTAGCTTTATTAATCAGTAATAACAGCTTAATATTTTTCTGTAGCAAAGTCGTAGCTGATATTATTATTAGAAAATCTTACTATTTCGTTTTAAAATAGCAAGTTTCTTCGTTTTAAAATAGCAAACTTACTAAGTTTGTTTGTGACTAAATGTGTGAATTTATAACTTCTATAGGTAAATGCATAACTGATGAACTATTAAAGAATAATCACACCTCTTTGATTTGTTCTATAATGTATTAGACCTGAATTCCAAATTCTGCATTTTTCCTGTACTAATAATGCTGTAAATTGCTTACAAGAATGGTGAAATTTAAATAAAATTCTTTGGACAGTAAAGGCTAAAATTGTGTTATGTCTACCCTGGATGAATATACATTTAACTCCATAAGCATTTCCTACTTTAGAATATGGTCTTCTGAAATTGAAAATTCGTCAGGAAGAAAGAAAAGATTCAAAATATCAAATTCATATCAAAACTATCAAAAGAAAGGATTCAAAATTGTATACAGAAGAATAAAATCGCATACAGCTACCTGAAGAAGCAGTATGATCTAAGTTTGCGACATAGATAAACTTTCAATGTTTAATGGATTGCTTTCATAATGAGGTACTTAAAAAATACTTCCATTTTATCAGATGTTAACTCCATTCATGATTGATATTCCATGAAAATTCAATAACGGCAGACAGAAAATGCCAGAAAAGATGGCACATTTACCAGACTTTACCAAGAGATCTAGAGGACTTCATGGATGTATTCTTACTTATCCTTATCTATTACATAAGCAGACTTATCTTCCTTTGCAAAGAACTTCACGGAAAGCAATTTTTATATCAAGATTATGACTACAATGAGCATAACTATCTTCCTTCTCTGCAAAGTAGCGCATGATATGCAAATGATTAGAATTGCAAATCCGTAGCGCATGCGTATGCTGAGCAGCGCCCTCTGAACAGCTGATGGATCCGAATAAATAGACGGCTGTAGCGAGGCGTGTATGGTTATCGGTGGTTATCTGCTAGTGGTAAACGTTAACTCAATCTGTACTTATGCCTCGTCGACGAAAGAGAGCGAGATTTGAACAACTTACAGAGTTTGAACGAGGGAGAATCATCGGCCTTCGTGAAGCTGGATTGTCGTATCGTGCAGTAGCCTCTCGTGTGCAGCGTAACAGCAGCACAGTGATGCGCGTTTGGAAGCAGTGGACGGACGAGTGTCGGACAACTCGGAAATCCGGGAGTGGACCCCGAAATGTGACGTCAGCTCGCGATGATAGACACCTGGTCCGCATGGCGCGGACGGACCGTACAGCTTCCTCTAGACAATTGGCAGCACTGTGGTCAATAGCTACAGGTGTTTCATTGTGTGCTTCATCAATTCGTAGACGTCTGCTGCAGTGTGGACTGCGCGCACGGACTCCTTTATACAGGATCCCCCTAACGCACGACCATCGCCGCCTGCGGCTACAATGGGCCAATCAGCATAGAGACTGGCGTGCTGATTGGCAGCATGTCGTGTTTTCTGACGAATCCCGCTTTAATTTGTGGTACCATGATGGCCGCATTCGTGTCAGACGCTATGCCGGTGAACGCCACCTTCCGGAGTGCATTATCGAACGCCACAGTGGACGAACACCCGGAGTTATGGTCTGGGGCGCCATAGCATATCATAGACGATCTCAATTGCTACGAATTGTGGGCAATCTGAACAGCAACCGGTATATCCGTGAAGTTCTACAGCCCGAAGCTGTTCCCTTCCTTCAAAGCTTGCCAGGCGCTGTATTTCAACAGGACAATGCCCGCCCTCATACTGCTCGGATTGTTAAATCCTTCTTTGCAGCGCAGCAGGTACAGCTTCTTCCTTGGCCTGCGTGTTCCCCGGATATGTCGCCAATTGAACATGTGTGGGATGTCATTGGTCGGCGTCTTGCTCGTGATCCTCGTCCTGTTGCGTCTGCAGACGAACTTTGGGTACGCGTACAAACGATATGGAATGCTCTTCCTCAGTCAGACATTCAAACTTTGTTTGACTCCATGCCACGTCGTGTAGCAGCACTTATTGCGGCGCGTGGTGGCCACACAAAATACTGATTCTGATCTCTTGTTCTTGTTTGTTTGCTTTGAACATCTAATCATTTATTTGTACCACTACCACTCAACTGTGTATTAAATTGCATTCAATTATGACGATTCCTTCTTGGTGTTGCAATTTTCACAAACGTGAGTGTATGATTGGTAGCTGACTTTTGCTGGAGAATTACACTGAACCTTAATTCAAAAACGATTAATGACTGGGATTCGCGAGGAAAAATAATAAATATATCGACGATATAAGAGTATAAGATTTATTTATTTTCTCCCTCCTTTCTGCATACGGTACACTCGGCGTGTATTCCAGAGATCCAGGTTCGAGTCCCGGCGAGGATACTGCACTGTTTTCACATCTCCTGCTTTAAAAATAACCTAATTTCTCTACAGTGGCGCCCCAACTAAAAGTTAGCGCAGGATGATTTTCTACGACCAGGACATGGCGATTGGGTCCTCTAATCCCCAGTCGCCCTTTTAAAGGGGAAGTATATAAAGTATTTTCTCCCTCCTTTCTGCGTGCCTTCACGGTAGAACGGTAGCCCACTCGGCGCGTATTCGAAAGGTCCAGGTTCGAGGCCTGGCGAAGGCACTGCTCACGTTTCAGGCCTCCTGCTTGCAAAAAGTCCGGATGTCTCTATAGTGGCGCCCGAACTAAAAGTTGGTGGATGATAATTCTTCACCACCAAGATTTGGCTGTCCTAATTCCCAGCATCCCTTTAAAAGGGGGAGTATAAAAGGCATGTCCTCCCTCCTTTCTGCATGCCTTCGTGATGTAACCTTAACACACTCGGCGCATATTCAAGAGGTCCAAGGTTTGAGCCCCGGCGAGGGCATTGCACACTTTTCATGTCTCTTGCTTTAAAAATAACCTAACGTCTAGTTCCAAAAATAACAGTAATTTAGATTACGGAAAAGAAAAATGGCATTTTTTTCACATTAAAAAAAATCTAACAAAATGAATTAGAGAATCACAATATTTTGTAATGTAAAGAATTGCTAGCGCATATATATCATTTCTTCGTACGATAAACGATGTTTCATTCTCTGTATTAAATTTCTGTTTTAACTTTTATTTTATTTTATTCTGCAGCTTAATAAATTTTAAAACTCACGATATCTCCTCAATCTGTGATTGAACTCTTAAAAACAACTTACTTCTATTTTGTTCATACTAAGTTTGTTTATGAGCTAAGACAATAAGAATAGTAATGTTATGCGTCATTAAACTGTATGTTTCTTTGAAGCGCTTTAGTTCGTGACTATCATAAATATCAGCTACATACTTTCATCGATTCGTCAGAGTCGAACATTAAGGGAGGCGCCTTTGAGAAGGTTACTTTGCGCAGATTTCCATACTCTTACATTCGACCTTAGTAATAAATGAGTAATGAAAAACTGTGTAGGCATTTAGGCATTATTTAAATTTTTATGCGTTATTTAAACTGTTAATTATTGATAATATCTAATATTATTTGTGTATTATTTAAATTTTACACAGAAAAAAAGATATAAACAAATGAAATATCATATGGTACAAACAACAGAAGTAACCATATGTATAATGAGGTAAAGGTATTTATTATGAACTCAAATTTACATGTTTCGAAATTTTTATGAAACAAGAACTACACAAAATCAAGTTTTTTAAGAAAAATTGCTAAAAATTACTCGAAGTATTAGAATGAAATCTTTTACTTCAGAAATACTTTTGTGTTGTCGTGACTTATCTCACTTGTCTGAGAGTAACATCACAACATAAGAATAACAGAAAGATTGCGCCTGCCTTTGGCAAGAGCCTTGGGCACCATACAGGTGACAGTATGACTTCACTCAGTTCCGCTCCCAATTTTGATGAAAGCATCCTGGGGGGGAGTTTAGATCCGATGGTCTCCAACTTTCTCCTACCATCAATTTCTCGAGAGGGCTTTTGGCTCACCGCATATTTAGAGTGTCCTCATACTGCATGGACATTATACATTTACAAACAACGAAACTTTCTCTGGGATTCGGACCTGGGCCCTTCGGTATCGCAGTAGTCGTCCTTAACCACTATATCGTCTGGGCGGCAGAAATTCTTCTTCCATGTATATTTAAAAATAAGTCAAATTCCATCTTAGTTTAATGCGGATGCAGATGAAAAACCTCATCCTATATTTTAATCTTCATTTTACATGACAGAACTTTTTAATGTGAAATTAAGTTCAAATGAAACAGGAAGTTTAAATTTTGCTTACTGTGAAATTTATTTTAACATGTGTTGTTTCTCAATCTTTTGGAACATGTGTTATTTCTCAGTTCTTTTTTTTTCAGTCCAAAGAGGCTTT
Source organism: Stegodyphus mimosarum (assembly GCA_000611955.2). Taxonomy (NCBI): domain Eukaryota; kingdom Metazoa; phylum Arthropoda; class Arachnida; order Araneae; family Eresidae; genus Stegodyphus; species Stegodyphus mimosarum. The sequence goes on from KK113969.1 coordinate 239,138, forward strand.
GCCCCTGAAGGACTATTGTTTTCGTTTTGCAATTGTGCGTCGGTTCACTCTGATTGCCCGTTTCACTTTTGAAAGTGTTGCCACTAAATATTATCGCCCTGTATTATATTTAAAGAAATTAAATAATAAAGAATCTGCATGAATGTATGTATGTTTCTCGCATTGTGATAAAATGACGGTACCTAGAGCCATCCAAGTTTGAATGACGTAATCCTACTGCGAAGATGGGCATCTGGAAGCCCAAATTTGAAATTTGCTATTTGTTTTATGATCGATTTAATATTTTGTAAAACTTTAACGAATGTTTGATTAAAAACTCAAGGATTTCAAAAGCGAGCAATGGCAACGTTGTGTAGAAAAAACATTTTTATCTCCAGCACATGAGACTGTGTATCGGAAATTCTAAAGATTTGCTTAATTTAAAATTATTTTACGATATTCTTTTGAACTGAATATTATGGTTTAAGTGCGAAGAACATGATATTTAATAAATAAAGGTAGCACATTAATTGTTAAAAAAACGCCCCTTTGGACGTAATTTAAAATCTGAAGCCTTTCAGATATTTTTTTAAGTCAATGACAATATCATAAGTAGTCAATAGGACTGGTACGGAAGCACCCACAAGCGTAAGTAAATATGTACATGGGAAGTTGGAGAAAACGGGTGTCGCGTCACTCCATAGAATAGCGAAGGAAATTTGTAGCTTGCACCGTCCAAGCAATTGTTGCTTGTCAGAAATAAAAAATGGACTCATCAAAAGAATAACAATGAATTGTAGCATGGATTTTGCTTGCGGAATGAGCAAGAGCTACGGAAACTACAGAAAATTGGCAAAAATATTTCCGCCTTTAAAAAATCGTGCTGTTGGTACTTCTTTTGATGGTTGATCCACTTCTCAATTTTCATATGTAAGAGCTGACTAGTCAAAGTAAAGATAAATTACTTCTCTTTTCTCATGTGACATCCATTTGCTTCAGCGCTGCATTACATGTTTCACATTTTTCTTACAATTGTGGTTGCATTCCTCATATTTGAAATTATTAAATTTTTCATACGTTTTCCATAACAGTCTCGGCCTATTTTTACTAGCTGCCCTTTACATACAAAATTAAAACGATTTATTCATCACAATGATGATCAGAAACATTTGAAATGAAAGGATTAGTTTTGCATCACCCATAGTGGAAATTCCAAGGAATCATGGTGTAACATAAGATATCTCAAATGAAAACGATGGCATCTGTATTGAGAGAAGTTCGCATAAGACTAACGTGTTTAATCCCGTCTTAATAAAAATGAGATTTAAGATTTTTGAGAACTTTTGCAGAAATTTTTCTTGAATTATATGTTTACTGATATCGCTTTAATTTGTAATTTTTAGAAGATATTTTGAAACAAATATTACCCTCTAATCTCTAATACTATGAAAGAAAGTAAATAACATGTGGTGTTTCACCTTCTTATTTCACAGTTCAATCTTTGAAACCCTTAACACTGGTAAACAAATAATCACTTAAAAGTGTGGGCACAGAGACGTAAGACTCAAGAAGGTTTAACTACCCTTGATTTCCCAAAATAAATTTGACAAAGTCAGCTCCTAACTCGGAGCATACAGCAAAGACTCCACTTGGGTTTGAACTCAAATTAATATGAAATTAAACTGAACTAAGCTTAACTAAAGCTAACTGAAAGATATAGCCGAAGCTATCAAGATTCTAGGCAGTTGGCCCATAAATCTCAATTAAGTCGGCGAAGCCAATCAAGGACCTAAAGTACGTAGCAATAGCTTAGAGAGAGACGTAGCCAAAGGCAAACGCGGGCTAGTCAGGAATCCAGGCTTTCTCTCGCAGTCAGTGAAACATCGACTTAAATACTGCCTTACTCCTTTGCATTAACCACGTTTCTGAAAATACATTCTTGTAGGAAATTGTAAGCTGAAGCTAGAAGACATAGGAAAGATGCATAAACTTAAAATACTTGTTGCACAATTAGGATAAACCTTACAAACATTAAACAGAATTGGAGTTCAATTCATTTTACTAAAAATAAGCATCCCAAATCTCCAAAATTTAATTTATTTAACGCAACCAAAATTAAATCTGGCACGTAGAGCCTTTCTGGCAGATTTTAATACTTGAGACAAACCCCAAAATTGAGTACTTTAAATATCTTTATGGTTTTCCCTTTCATATATCATTTACTGCATTTTAAGTTTCAATTTCCTCTTTTCCTACTTCCCTGTACGAAGTAAATAAAGTACAGTAACAGTGAAAAAATTTCGGGATCATATTTCAATGAAAACATCCATTTTTACCGTTCTCAAATCCATTTGAACAATGTTTTTGCATCACGTCTGTACTTACGGACAGAGAATAAAGGAGTCTCTTTCATAAAACGGATTGTATAATGGATTTAGAATGGATTCAGAAGAGATTTGTTTTTGTGACATCTGTACATACGTACGTATGTATGTGCCGCGCATAACTCAAAAAAATAAATAGCCTCAGAACGTTAAAATTTTGTAGATGACTCTGGTATAACACGTAGTTGTGCACCTGCCTTTTTGGTTGCAATCGCCCGTACCAGAAATACATAAATATGATATATATATACACTCTGTTAGCCAGCTTGGTGAGCTCAGTTTTTTACTCTTGTATGTGCATTTGTTGCTTTAAAAGTGCAGTAGTTGTAGAATTATCAACAATTTAAAAGTTGTTTAAGTGCTACTAAGCCTAGCGAATCTGCCACTTGTTTACGTTTGAAACTCTTAGAAGAATAGTGAATTAAGACAGTTTCTGCGCTTTCAGTGTCTTTTTGCCGAGTGAGATCAAAAGTAAACTTTCAGTTTTGTGCACCGAAAAATCTGCCTTCTTGCCCGCTGGCAGAATTATAAGTTTTTGCGTAGAAACTCTAAATTTAATTGTAAAAGTTGTTCTTTAAATTGTTTATACTGTATTTATGTTTTATTGTTTTCTGTATTTTACAATTTTTAAGATGTTTTGAGATTTTAGGTACTTTTGCCTTGCCGCGAAGTGAGAACTGAAATAATTGAACGAGAAATAAATAAATCTCTAATGAAATTTGAGGAAATAAGTTCAAATGCAGTAAAAAGTGTATACAATTTAATATACCGTACAAGGAAGTCCAGTGATGTTCACGTCAGATTTTTTTTATCGTAGGCACAGTTCTAGCACCTAAAAAGTTAAATTTTGATTTCGAACCGAAGAAGAAAAATGTACTTTCATAGGATATATTTCATCATTATCTCATCGCATAGAACTCTACGCGATAAGGTTATTAGAATTATTCGATTTAAGTTAAAAATCAAACACACATTGGAAACGAAGACCGAAAATGGAACTCTCTTCCTGAACTATTGGTTTAAATTCCTTTTCATACATTTGGTAGAACAAATCAACACAGAAAAAAGCTGAGATAAATGATTTTGAGAAATTAAATATATTCGTTCTCACACCATTTATTTTTGCATTCAAATGAGTGCTGCTTAAATAGTTATGTATAATTCTATTTGATGATCGAATTGTCATATTTATCAAACCATTAATGCGTATGTAAAGTTACGCTAAAGCTTCAGAAATGTAGCAAGGGTTATGTAAGAGAACACTGACGGAGAAGAAGGCAGAATTAAATTGGCCTCAATGGCTGCCGGCAACGTGATTGGTTCAGACGAGAAATGACAACTGCAAACTTTTCGTGATTTATTCTGTCACAGATTTTGAAAAAACATATGCCAAACTCAGAAATTGATTTAATTCACTATTCTTTTAAGAGCTTCAAACGTAAACAAATGCGGCTTCGTTAGGCTTAGTAGCAATTATACAACTTTTAAATTGTTGATAATTCTACAGTTACTGCATGCAGATTAATTAAAGTATATAAACCCGAATAATCAAGTTCCGAATCCTTCCAGTTAACAGGAAGCATTGCTCGTTATCTTCGGAAAAGCTTAAAAAAATTACCTGCCGTTATCTTCTAAGAAAGTTGACTAAATGTGCACTAATTACCAAGATCCTTAGATCGATAATGTCAAGCGTGTTTGATTAATTTCAAAGCCGAAGATAGCGATGACCCTCAAATCCGGTTTGCTATTCTTACGATACTGACTTATAAAATATTTATTTTAATTAGAGATTAATAGAAGTAAATTTTATGCTTTGCTTAGATGGAAGTAAATTTTGATATTAATCATAAAGTGATGTTGATAAATATGGAGATTCCAAGTCATAAGGAAGCATTTAATAGTGTATAGACTGAGTTTGAAAGGGTTATCTTTCGTTTTCTATTCCATTCTTATATTTAGTGCTTTTGGTTATAATATGGAAAATGGTAAGGTCTACCAGTGGCCGAATGGTCAAATTAGTTTGAGGTTGTGATAAGAATTTGGGTACAATATCTAACTTCCTGTTATTGAATAAGAAAATTAAAGATAATAATTTCAGCATCATTCGATAAAAATCCCAACTTATCGAAATTTTTGGATTAAAGAAATTCGGCTAATAGAAGTAGGTAAACCTTAATTTAAAACATTTATATCTTCGGTAAGAAATTTTTTATTTTGCTCATAATAAATTCCGGATTTTTGAAATTTGAATTATGTGTAACATATTCTACTGTTTAAAACTATGCAAAAAGGCCTAGGTTTGGCTTAGATTTTGATTAAAAATCTGTAGAGTCATTAGGATTTATGAACCAAGAGTACATGAAAAATGAGCAATGCGTTCGCAGACACTTGAACCTGGACCTCTTGAATATGCGCCGAGTGTGCTACCGTTACACAAGAAAGACATGCAGAAAGAAGGAAGAGAATACTTTTTAACTCTATCGATTTAAGTGTGATTAGATATAAATCTCTCTTTTTCTCTTTTGCTTTTCTTTCTTTCTTTCTTTTTTTTTAAGGCTGGCGGATTCAGAAGTATTTTTCTTAGCACTATAGATTAAAAAGAATGGCTTTATTTTATGTAAAAAATTCAGTATGTACTGTTTTTTGGATCAAAACTAATTATGGTGGAGAATATGATATACCTAAAATTTTAATAAAGTTTTTTTTTATTGACTGCTCCGATTAGGATAAATAACGCCTTCCGAATATGAAATTTATCTGGAAGAAGACATCTTGAAACACTCGATTTGAGTGATGTTCCTGTGTTCAGTCTGATAAGATGCCTCTAGAAATGCTTTCATTAAATTTACTTCTTTAATTTTTTTAACCTTTTTCCTACAAGCTCGGAAATATTAAATATAATAGATAATAATTAAGAGATACGGAGCTTGAGCATTAGTTTATTTATTTATTTAATTTGTGTCTATGTTGCTATGAAATGTTGCTAATGTTCCCAAGCAGGAAAACTGATTTTCGAGCAACTTTATTTACGAATTTGTACTTTTGAACTTTGTTTGTTTGTTCTAACTGTGTAATATTTTCGAAAACTCTTATAAAACGCTTCCTTGTTATGTTTGGGTGGTTAGTTAATTTATTAAGGAAAAGCGTTCTAAGGGTTAGTTGCCTCCTTGAGGGATTTCCTGTGGAAAACTGGCTCTCATTCACTTTACACTTAAGAAAGTCATGAATTATTTTCATGAACGTATAAGACATAAATAAGACTTGCATTGCAAGATTCCCACGCTCTACTGAAAATAGAGGTTTCTATAACGAAAAATATTTAAATAAATACCGTTTGGTTTATTTGATTATGCTAAAGCACTCGATGGCTATCTGTCTAAGGGGAGGGATGCCTTCACGGAGGATTTTCTAAGAGAAACTGACTCGTATATCCGTTAAACACGGGGGGAAACCACGGAAGAGCCTATGCAGCCAGCCCGTTCGCGAGATTCGAACCTGGACCTAACTACCAGTGTTCGGCGATTTTACCGCTTAACTGCTGGTGGGCCTTAAATATTTGTGTAATAAGAATTATTCCTAAATACATTTAATAATAAATTTTAGAAAGCTTTTTTTTTACGTTACAGTCAAAGCATTATGTAAATAAAAAGCAGTAAACAAGATCAGAAAATCCAAAGTGCAAAAATAGATTCAGATACTCATGAGATAAGTAAGTACGATGGTTACGACATACATAAATAAAAATAACATCATTTAAATTTGTACATGAATTTGTTGAAATAATATGGAGCATCATTCCGTAACTACGTCATTGTCAAGAAGTTTTAGGTTACAGACAAAAAACAGGCCCAAACCACCCATATACTAATCAGCGTATAAGTGGAATTTACAGTACACCGAAATTACTTATTCGCATTGCATTGTTATTAGCTAAATCTGGGGGTGATTTTGTCCTTCAAATTTCTCTGCTGCTTTCAACAGCTACCGATAAGGTCAAGAAAATTCTTTTATCGTAAAATTTCCCTTCACGTCTTTTTTCTTCAGAAGAAAACAATTACTTTATGTTTATATAGAGCTTCCTTTGTTCGTCGATAGATTAGCCAATGGCAAAATAAAATTCCGACCGCAAAAAAGTCGCAAAATCCTAGAAGTGGATAATAACCCACTCTGTGTGACATTCTCGAACGAAACGAAGTGGAACGTTTTCTAACAACGGATCATAACCGGAATAATAACAATAATGATAATCGCAGACGACAGTGCCTGAAATCACGGGCAAGAAAAAATAATTACAATATAGGACCAGCCAAAACCCGCTTTTTCGTCATTAGTCATCTTTTGTCTGTGGCATCGATATAAGTATGCTCACCACGTCGTCGCAGCAGTCGAATTATAATGGAAGGCTCTATAAGTTGTAATTTTTTCGTCACTCCAGTGCCCAGATAGGCGGAACAATCAAACTGGCCGAGTTTTTGACGTTCAAACTTCGAAAATTACAAATGGTTTGAATTGGTCAGATAAGAGAAATCTTGTTCTTTTAGCGGCTGCTCTGTTTTTAATATTCGGTTATTATCAGTTTTGTTTTTTTTTTTAATCGAAACGTCTCTCGTGTCTTCTTACGCCTGTGATTATTTTACCCAAGAGATGTGACGCCAATTTGTGATTGGAACATCTTCTCAAACGATAGTACAGACAATTTTTGAAATAATTAAAAGAATATATACAGTAGAAAGTAAATCTTTAATTGTTATTTGACTCATCTTAAAATGGCAATAACTGTTGCCAATTCGTTTCTCTAGCAGAAAATTTAATAGAATAAACTAACAACGTATTATCTTTTTTAATCAGTTATCTCCATGATACTTCTGATTTTTATTTACACTTACTGTAAGTGAAAGAAAGTGTAACATGAATTACAGCTGCTTTTAAATATGTTAAGTAAAAAGAATCGTCGAACAATATTTAAACTAATACATGTTTTCGGTAGGTTTAAAAAAGGAGTTATCTTTTACAAAATTTCAACTTCCTGTTTTCATTAAAGGACGTTTCAAGAAACAGCTGTTTAAAAAAATCTCAGGATTAAATTAGCTGTAAATCTCAAATATTGTTCTATAAATTAAATGAAACTGATTACAGGAGTAAATATATTATAAGTAATAGTTTATTTTAAGACGCTTAATTTCTTTTAAGTTGGAATTTTTTATCCTTATAAAGAAGTTTTGAAGTTTGTTTGATGTGAAGATCAAAGAATGGAGCATACATAAGAAAATGTTTTTCTGTAGAGAAATATAAATTAGCAACTGTCAGGAACTTATTTTGAAATACAGAAACAAAGTGAAAATTTATATTAAAATATAATCCAAAACTTTTCAGTTTCAGTACCTAAGAATTTTATATCAATCTAAGCAACATATTAGATTTTGGTTAAAATTGGTTAAAGTGAAAATTTCGAATGCAACTTTACTTGAATTAATGCTTAAACTTTACTTGAATAATTAATTTACTTGAATAAATTAACTTTACTTGAATGAATAATTAACTTTACTTGAATGAATAATTAACTTTACTTGAATGACTTTAAATTAACTTTACTTGGATAACTTAATTGAATAAATTAATTTTACTTGCATAAATTACTTGAGTTAATGCAACTTTACTTGAACCTATAAAGAGATTTTTGTGAAAAAAAACGCGTTTCGATATAATCCAAAGCTTCTTTAATTTGATATTTAAAACTCCTTTGTGTATATATGATGCATGTACAATCATGACTGGAAACAACATATTACGTTTTGACTATATATGATAAACCAGAAATCGTACATTACTTGGAACTCTTAAAGTATTTTAGTGGAAAAACATAGGATAACCATAAAAATAATTCAGTACTAAATAATGCAAGAAATATTAAGACTATTTCTGTTATATCTGGACAAGATATTTATTTATATCAAGACGTAGGAGAAAAAGTTCTTTATACTAGCGTTTTATTTGCAGAGTGCCAAAACTCTCGTAATGAAGTGATGCTACCAAAACGTACACTTCTTGTAGCATCACTGCAAATGAAAAGCTCTTGCACTCTTAATAATGACGTGGCACAAGAGCAAATTCGAAAACATATACTGCTTTATTTCTTTACTGATAGCGGAAAGCAAGGTAACGACTATTCAGCTGTAATTTTAAAACCATTGTAAGGTTTACATCATGTTAATTAACAGTTATTTTAAGTTTTGTATCTTTTCTATCTTATTCTAATTTCAGCTTACAATTTCCTGCCAGAATGTAATTTCAGAAACGCAGATAATGCAAATGAGAATGGGTGGTACTATTGAAGTCGTGATTTAATCGACTTCAGGAGAGAGAGTCTGATTTCCTGAATAGCGCACGTTTGCATTCTGGCTACATCTCTCTTAACTATTATTACGCTCGGCCATATCTTAGGACCTTGCTAGGCTTCGCCGATTTAATTAATACTTAGGGGCCAACTAGTTAGATTCTGATAGCTTTGGCTATATTCTTTAAGAGCTTTAGTTAAGCTAGTTTTAGTTCAAATTATTAGTATTTAAGTTCAAGCCCGAGTGGCGGCTTTATGTAAAGTTCTGATTGTAAATATACTGATTGTAAATATACTGAATAATAAAGGGTTTTAAACCCTTCTCAAGTCTCACGTATTCTGTTCACACACTTAAGCGATTATTCGCTTATTAGTGTTCATGGGGTTCTGAGCTAGAACTTTAGATTTAAATAGTTGAACCTTACACCATAAACGAACATTTACTGATATTTAAAATGGTGCCCGCCGAAAACATTTTAAACAAACCATAGCGGCAAAAACATCGCGGACGTAAACGTCACGGAGAAAACAACGCAAGGCGAAAACATCGTAGTACAAAACATCGTGGGAGAAAAGAAAGCAAAGAGAAAACATCGCAGTTCTAAAACATCGTGGTAGAAAATATCGTGGTCGAAAATAAAGCGGTTCAAAAATTTGCAGTTTAAAAACATCGTCTTCGAAAATATCGTGCTAAAAATAAAGTATCTACAAATCATGGGGTGACGATAACATCGTATATATGCGTTTTGAGGTTTTAAAAGTTGTAAATACTTGCTTGCATTGTGATTTGGGAATGCATGAAGGAAAAGGGGATTCTTTTAGTTCTATATTTCATATTTTTGAGTTAAATAATAAATTTTTGCTGAAAAAATGAGAAGGAAACTTAAGTATTTAAAACAGAAAATGAGTAGAAAATTAATGCAACTTATAGAACTTCATAGAATTTTACATTTACATAGTTAATTAACAAAGGTCATTAATAAATTAACCTTTTTTTTTATAAAATTTTACTGATAATTTTTATGAAGAATACGGTTTAAAAATGCTTAGAAAAAGGAAGATAAATAACTGCATGAGGTTACCTTTGAAAAAATTGCTTAGTTAATTATCAAATTATTTTCTTTCGCATTTGTTAATCTGATATTCTCTTAATGAAAATTACATTTTGTTTTGTCTCCGTTTATTCTTAAAGTGTCGTTAACATTTTCATGTATAGCGTGCAATCATTTTTTTGGATGCCGCTTTGTTAGTTACGACGAAAGTCAGTTACATAATATGTCAGTATAGAATATGAAAAACGAATTGTGCGATGTTATCGTCAGGCGATGTTTTGTAGGTGCTTTATTTTTTATCACGATATTTTCGACGACAATGCTTTTAAACTGCGAAATTTTTTAACTGATTTCTTTTCGACCACGATATTTTGTACCGTGATGTTTTAGAACTGCGATGTTTTCGCTTTGCTTTCTTTTCTCTCACGATATTTTTAACCGCGACGTTTCCGCTTTCTGATGTTTTCTCCGCTATGTTTTCGTCCGCGATGTTCTTGCCTCGATGTTTTCGGCTATAACCTCGGGCGCCACTGTAGAGTCATTAGGTTATTTTGTAGCAGATAACGTGAAAATGAGCAACTCACCGGGACACTAACCTGGACCTGTCGAATACGGGCCGAGTCTGCTACCATGACACCCCGAAGGTATGGTGGAAAGGAGAAAATACCTCATAGATCAAAAGTGATACTTTATATAATGCCTTGTACAGACATTAGGTTATTTCGAAACAGGACAGATGAAAAATGAGCAATGCCCTCTTCGGGACTCGAACCACGGACCTCTGGAAAACGCGCCAAGCGTGCTGATCACTACACCACGAAGGCATGCTATGAAGGCGGAAGAAATACCTTATATACTCCACCTTTTAAAGGGCAACTAAGAATTAGGGGACCAATCGCCAAATCTTGGTGGTGGGGAATCATCATCCACCACCTTTTAGTTCGGGCGCCATTGCAGAGGCATTAGGTTATTTGAAGCAGGAGAGATGAAAAATGAGCAATGCCCCTCGCTGGGACTCGAACCACGATCCTCTCGAATAGGCGCCGAGTGTGCTGACCATCACACCACGAAGGCATGCTAAGAAGGCGATAGAAACACCTTATAGTTTGTTCCTATTTAAAGTTTGAAATAAGCGTGTGGTCATGTGCTGTACTCATCAGATTTTTTTAAATTACTAATCATATGGAAAACATTTTATTTTTTTCCGTGTACTACAATTATGTAACAATAACAGTTTCTTAACTTTTTTAAAGTTTGTTTCTTAAAGTTTTCAAACCAAATGTAAGTCTTTTTGAGACAATTTTATGAGACCTTTTTTTTTAGACTTTTTCTATTAAAATTCCGTTTTTGTTGGCCTACAAAAACCGCGAATATAAACCAGTGAAAGCCGTGAATGGCCTATGAAAGCATAATTAAAGTCGCGAATCTCTAGCAGTTTTTTCCATATATTTTTTCTGCAAGCGAGCTCCAATACCTTTATGATTTCCTTTGCTTTGAAATGCAAAAGACGCTCATTTGCATCAAAATACATAATATTTCAAACTTATTACTTTGCAATTCATTTATAAGCTGTTTTCTCTCTCCTTACCACGTGCCTTCGTGGTGTAATTGAAAGCACATCCGTCTAAAAGTCTGGAGTTTCGCCTTTAGAATCCTGAGCATAGCAGAAATCTTATGCTTCCCAATTTTAAGAAATAAAGCAAATGACTCCACATACTTAAGGAACACATTTGATGGAAGGAAGAAGCAAAAGGCTGTTTACGTATATATTTGAAAACATTTGTTTAATTGCGTAAGAGTGCTCTTGCCGGTATTTTTCAACTTTTGTTGTTAAAAGCATTCAAAACAATTATTTGCATAACATCGTATTTCACGAAAACAGTTATTGTTTAACATCGCACGCCTTATGCTCCAGAATTCTACCTAAATTAACTGAAATGTCACAAATTGCCTAGAGATCTTTTGAGCTTCATATTTTCAGCAGGTACTCGTTTTAGCCCATTTTGTTTAGCGAAAATTTGCAAAATATCTTAAATAATTTACCATGAAAAATAACCTGAGTTTTATTTTGCAATTTCTTACCACTTATGGTGTCCTGATGCTTCTTACCATTTATGCTTTACTTTCTTATGCTGTCCTTTAAAAGTCTTTGGCACTTTTTCAGTTTGTTAATATAGGTAAAATTAATTCAGTTAATATAGGAAGTTCAGTTAATATAGGTAGAATTCTGGAGTATAAGAAACCTATATTGTTTTCCTCAAAAGAATTATTTTGAAAAAGAAATAATAAAATACATCACTCCTTTTCAGAAACGAGGAGATTAAAACTTTAAAGCTCTATTTAAAGAATGACAGCCATGGGAAAAAAACAGCCAGAAGGCGCTTATATCCATCTATAAGAAGATCCTTTTGAATATGCAAGGGGCGGTTCTCATTAGAGACCCCAAACAATGGTTGCAAATTGAGAATTACAACGTCTTTACTGCTGTCAAGCCTAAAGCCCGAAGAAAATAAAGATGTTCATGTTTCTCCAAGAAAGAATTATACAGAAGGTGAGAGGCCGAAAAAAAAGGGGGGAAAAAGTGTTGCGCTTATAAAAACAACACTAAAAAACAAACCCATCGTAAATTAGAAGTCCCATTAACTCTGCTTTTGGGAAATCTCGCATCGTAATTCTGTTGGCTGGAAGTAGGCAATGCCCGCCATTGTTGAGCGATTTTCTTCTCTGAAACATCCATCAAAGATTATTCAGAATTAATATTCCTTCGCCCATTAATGCTTGGCCGGCCCCGAAACCTATAATAATTCTGAATGTCAGGCAATAAATTTAGAAGAGGTCGATAATTGTTCATTAATTTGCAACGGGAGGCGTTACTTGTATTTTTTTCTTTCTCGTCTGCTTAGTATTCTATCGTTTTTGCTGTTTCATCATATATTACATAGTTAATTTATTTCTCTTTAATTATCATCCTAGTCAGTTCATATTTTATTTTCTTGGCTTAGGAGCACATACTTAATCTAGTGAAATCGGAAAGGGTAAGAAAGGAAACGAGGTTGAAAAGCAGAAGGTAGTTTCATATGCTATGACGTATCGGATCTATAATCCAAAACTTTAACGAACACGTATGTCTTTTAAGAGATTCATTTCTACATGGTCAATTACGATTTATTCTGACAAAAAAAAGGAAAGAACCGAAACGGAGAGAGCTCTGGAGTACTTAGCCATTATTAATTAAACGAAAATTCAAAAAATAGAATTGTATAATTTAAATTAGAAGTCTCATTTGGTCGTTTATTCCTTTTTTCCTCAATGTGATATAAGGTATTTCTTCCGCCTTCTTCGCCTGCTTTCGTAGTGTAGTGGTCAGCAGCCTCGACGCGTAACCGAGAGTTTCGGGATTCGATTCCCAGCGAAGGCGTTGCTCATTTTACATGGCTCCTGCTTCGAAATAACCTAATGTCTTTGCAGTGATGAACAGGTATACATTTGTAACTGAAAAATATTAGATTTCAAGTGTTTTGATATAGACTTCTTTTAGATTTCAAGTTTATTGCAAAGCTTTTCAGCATGCCATCAGATCCGTCGCAAAGCAATGGTAGGCAGAGCTGGGTCATGATAGTAGGGTTTATGAAGTACCCTACTAGATCCAAAATGTTTCTTATATTACCGCAAGAACACTCATGTAACCTAAATTAATGATGCCTGCAATTTCGTTTGTAATTCTTTTGGTAATAAACGCGCCTGTGCCCGTGTTTCCAAACTAATTACAAATTGCCTGAAGAAAAGCAATAATGTAGGAATTTATCGAACTAAAAAAAAATTAAGAAACTAAAAAAGGCCGTAATAAAAAGGCCCATAAGGACTTAGTTATATGGACCTCTCTAGTCTACGCCCTACCTTGAGCATACTTTTATTAATATAGAAATCAAACAACAAAAATCAGCGTTATATTTACAAATTTTCACAGGAGTAGTTTCGATGGTGAAACTGAGGATAATTGTTCTGCTGAAGATGATGGTTCGGTAAAACCATCGAAATTAGTCCTGTGAAAATTTGCAACTATAACGCTGATTTTTGTTATTTGACTTCTAAATTAATACTTGTTCGACTTGTTATTCTATATTAATCATACTTTTCATCTTTGATTTCGCAAGTCTTTATTCCGATGTTGGATCTTCAGAACAAGAGAAAAGTCACTATCTACATGAAATCTCTCAAAGCCCATCCCACGGGGTCCACACTAGGTTTCTAATTTCTAAGGCGTATTGTACCCCGATTAAGTGAAGACTTTTATATTTTATAACATATAACTTTTTCCTTTTCCGAAACTTCTTTTTTTGCTGTTTAAAATTTTACTGACAGCAGCTTCTTTTACAAGCTTCTTACGCCGCCATTATGGGTGAACGATAATCCCCCTCTCGTTAGTAATAATTTTACAGACCACACCCGACCACTGACACCCCCACACACAAAATATAACAGGGTAGGACATTTTAAACATATATTAAAATACTTTGTTCTGCTTTTTGACAGTTTGAACCTTATCTCATACTTTTTCCAAGAACTACAAAATTTCGGCTTCTTCAGAGCAGTTTGAATTCTACTTTCTTTAGCAAGAACACCGCTTGGTCATCTTTAGAATTCAGTAAGATCACGCATAGAAGGTCGTGTTAAGATTTCAGTAAGTTTGCGTTTTTCAGTTTTTTCAATTATTGTTTCAAATAGGTTTTCAGTTTTTAGCTGTTTAAAGCTCAGATTTAACCTTTTTATTTATAGAAATCTAGTACATTTTTTCGTTTTCTTGATATTAGAAGTTTAGTTTAACATAATCGGGGACCTCCAAATTTTTTAGTTTGTTTAAATGACTATTAGCTTTGCTCTTCATTTATACTTGATTTTGAATTTCGGATTAACATACATTGGCTTTAGACCAATTAGGTTTTTTGAATTTCAATGTACATAATGTAAAGTTCTATGGTTTTTTTAATTGTCATTTTGGCACTATGTAATGCTTTATTCTTTTTGCAAGTGTTTTGAAAATGTGTAAGGAAAATTCTGGCACATTTGAGATTC
>KK113969.1:260083-293831 GCA_000611955.2 Stegodyphus mimosarum
TCTTCTTTTCAGAATACTAAATAAGTTTCATGGCAACATCTGCTCGGTAAGCATGTATCAAGAAAAGGGGCGGGGAGAAGTTTAAATAGTGAGTCCCCCCTTTAAAAAAAAAAGAAGAAGAATCAGACGGGGGTGGGAAGGAGGTATGGTGGAGGTAATGTGCTTCTGGTGTTGGGCGTTGTACCGTGAGAGGTTTTCCTTCGACCTTGGCCTTGCTATCCGTAATCCTTGTTTATGAGGACACAGACGAAGGGCTCTACATTCTTGACGTCTGTGTTTTGCTTCGCCTCCTAACAACGCAGAGGCGGTTTTGGCAATTTTGTCTGCACGAGCAGTGCCACAGACTGGGTTAAAGCGTGTTATTAAGAGAAAACTACGTATTTTTCTGCTACACTTGCGACAACAAATATTTTTAATTTTAAAGGTGTGTTTTGGGTGATACGATCATTTTTACTTCCTTGTACAAAGTAAAAAGGAAGTATTGTAATCGCGAAAAATTTCGGGTATCACATTTCAACGAAAATATCTATTTTGACCGCTATCGAATGCAAGTTAACGATGTTTTTGAGTGATATTCGTACGTAAGAATAGAATAAATGACTATTTTCCCTTCAAATAATTATTAAACTAATTTAAAATGGATTCTGAAGAGATTTTTTCGTGGTGTCTGTGCGTATCTACGTACATTCGAACGTACCTAAGTATGGATGCAGGTATCTCGCATAGCTCAAAAACGAGTAGCCTCAGAACGTTGAAGTTTTATACATAGGGCTGCTATAATATGTAGATGTGAATCTCGCATTTTGGTTGCAATAGGCCGCACCAAAAGTATATAAATATATGTATATATATATCCACTCTGCTACTCGGCTCAGTGAGCTTAGTTTCTTTATTCCTATAAGTTTGTAAATTGTGCATTTTTTGCTTTAAAAATGATTGAATTATGTTGTTCTTATCTTTTCGTTAAGATTTTTGTGTCCTTAGTTAACCTGCATGCAATAATTGTTGAATTATCAACAATTTAAAAGTTTTTTAAGTGCTGCTAAGCCTAATTTTTGGTTATGATAGCGGCCATATTGTTTACATTTGAAGCTTAGCAGAATATTGGATTTGTTGCCAATCTAGAGAAACTAAGTTTCGCAACAACAAAGTAACGTCTTCTTTCATTATTGCTTTTTTAAATTATGCTTGATTCATTCTGGAATTATCATATAAGTTATTAGCTGGTTTTTGCTTACAAATTGTAATTTTAATTGTAAAAATAGTTTTTTTAATTGTTTTAACTGTACTTGGTATTTTATGTTCTTCTATATCTTTTAATTTTTAATGAAAATATTTTGAATTTTTATATATTTCTGCCTTACCGCGAAGTGAGAATGAATGAATTAGTACCGCATGCGCATTAGATAAGCGGCACTGAATTGTCTGTGAAAAACTGTTTCTTTTTTATTTGTTTAATTTCTTTTATACGTTTTACATTTATTATAGTATTTGAATAGAACGTGTGGTAATTCTTCAGATAATATAATTTTGCTCACTCTCAGTTATAAAATGAATGAGATGTAACGCTGTTAAGTGAACCTAGCTCCGAAGTGTGGCTATGGTAAATAAATATAGTGAACTTTAAAGAGTGTATTTATTCTATTGTGGTTTATGCGCTATCGACGACGTAGATTTAATTCAAAATTCGTTAACTGTTAATTCAATATGTTTTAATGAAATGCAGGAAAATAGCGTATAATTTAATATTCCGTACAAGGAAGTCATATGGTGTACACATCAGATTTTTTATTTTTAAAATTGTTTTTCTTTTATCCGTTCATTTTTTAGCCGCGAAATTCAGCCTTTCATATGGAAAATGAATTTCTTCTTTTTTTAAAATAAAAGCATTATTATTATTTTTATTTCTCTTTTTAATATCTTTTAATAACTATCAGCTTTGGCAGTACAAGCAATTAATAATTTGGACCTTCGAATATTATTGAAGTCTGCTGGTGTAAAGAGCTGAGTCAACAAGAAATTACTATCGGTTGTCATTTACAAGATTCTAAATTTAGTGCTAAAAGCGTGTTAGAGGTATTAGAGTAATTTTCATGTTCAAAGATAACTTATTCATCAGTTTATGTTTTGATACTTCAGTTAGTCGATTAATTATCTTTACTCTACGTTTTAATTTAACTAAGTGTTGATAATTCCATTTCAGATTTTGTTTTACAGGAAGGCAATATGAAAAATTCTTTCCATCTTTCTCGTCTCATATACGCAAGGTGACAAAAATCCAGATTTGTTTAGGAATCTTAGATACATATGCGGATGAAAGCTGTTTTGAATGGAGGCTCTGAATGGAGTGTTAAACCGCATTAGGGACAACATGAGTGAAAAGTAGCTTTCAAGTTTTGGGTTTATGTGTGCAACTGATGTTAACTGCCTGGAAGAAATTTATTTAAGGAATTTGCGTAAATAAATGAAATCAATACTTTTTTACTAGTCGTAAAGATTTCCTTTTCTGAGAGTTACTAATGTTGGTTCCAAAAATGGTAATCAATGAAAATAATATGTGTCTAAAATGAAAACGTACCTGATTAAATTTTAGTGCACCAAAATTTTTATGAGTGCTTGTATGCAACATGAACATGTATGTAACGCATTATTTGTGTTATGTTTAAGTGCAGTTTCACTACAGGAGGTATTGGAGATGGCCGGCAGATTAATTAAATAATATATAAGATATTTTCTCCTCCTTTGCTCATACCTTCAAGGTGTAATTGGAAGCATTCTCGAAGCGTATTCGAAAGCTCCAGAGTTCGCGTCCCTCTGACAGCATCGCACATTTTTCACTTCTCCTATTCAAAATAAAAAAATAATAGTTAAAAACTTAATGACTCTACAAGGTGTGCCTGAACTAAAATGTGGTGGACGATAATTCGTTGCCACCAGGATTTGGTTATTGGGTCTCCTAATTCCCAGTCGCCCTTTAAAAGAGGGAGTATATAAGATATTTTCTTCCTCTTTTGCGAATTCCTTCGTGGTGTAATTGAAAGCATACTCGACGCATATTCGAAAGTTCTAGGCTTGGAGACCTGGAGAGGATACTGCATATTTTTTACGACTACTGTTAAAAAAAAAAAAAAAAAAACTAATGACTCTAGAAGTAGCACTCGAACTAAAAGGTGGAGAACTATAATTTTTAGTTCACTGGTGTTATCACTAGGATTTGGAGATTAAGATTTCGTAATTTTTAGTCACACTTTAAAAGGGGAGGTATATAAGGTATTTTCTCTCTCTCTTCTGCATGACTTCGTGATGTAATTGGAAGCACTCTCCACGCGCATTCTAGAGGTCCAGGATTCGAATTCCGACGAGGGAACTGTTTATTTTTTACGTCTGCTGCTTTTGGAAAAAAATATTAAAAAAAAATAATATGTATAATAAAAAAAATCTGAAAGCTTCCAGATTTTACATTACGCCCAAAGGGGCGTTTTTTAACGTTTTGTGTATCACCTTTATTTATTAAATATCATGTTCTTCGCACTTGAAAAATAAAATTCAGTTCAGCAGCAATATCGCAAAATAATTTTAAAATTAGCATATCTTTAGAATTTCCGATACACAGTCTCGCGCGCTGAAGATAAAAATGCTTTTTTTTTGTGTGTGTGTGTGTACAGTGTTGTCATTGCTCTCTTTGAAATCGTTCAGATTCTTAATCAAAAATTCGTTAAATTGTTACAAAATATGAAATCAATAAAACAAATTCCAAATTTGGGCTTCCAGATACCCATATTCGGAGGAGGATTATGTTATATTATTCAAAACTTGATGGCTCTAGGTACCGTTGTTTTATCACGATGCGAGAAACATACATACATTTATGCAGATTCTTCACTATTTAATTTCTTTAAATACGTATAACACAGGGCAATAACATTTGGTAGCAACAGTTTGAAAAATGATAGAGACACGTCCCTAACACTGAGCTAATGCTCTTTTGAGCTGAAAAACTAATGGATCTTTACAAATAATCAAATAATTAATTAGAAAATAATCAAACTTCGGTATTGTTTGGATGTACTTTTAACTGTGGCATCCTATATAATTTGAAATTTGATCATCTGAGCTGAAAACGTATCTGCAGAATTATGTATTAATGTAATTTTAAGTGAAGAAGAGCAAGAAGAGTAAATAAATATAGCTATATTTAGTGATATTCATTAAACCGTGATAATATCGTAAAGAGCTGTAGAATTAATTCCATCTATGTTTTTGTGGTGTAGTGTTTAGCAAACTGGAAGATCAGTGGCCCGTTTCCCTGCGAGAGATTACTTTTACCTTTGTAATGTTTTCCGCTTAGTAAAGTATAATAATACATATAATGCAATACTAAGAGAAAACGAGGTTTTTATCATAACCTAAAAAGTAAATAATTCCATTTTAGCCCTTAAAGTCTATAAAAAAATATGAAATTTTTTATAACATCATGCAGTAATGAGGTCTATTTATGTGAACCCTATTTAATAAAAAGTTGCATGTATATAAACTGGTTTTCTGTTTTTAATGATCCATTTTCCTGTTAATTTAATAGGCAAAATCTGCAATCATAAATGTAAATAGGCATTATTAAATCCAGTTATTGTAAACGTACCATATGTAAAGCTGAAAAGCATTTTTATTAAATGGCAAGCATTGCAAATTCTATAAATTTGCAAATGGCAAATTCTATGGCAAGTGCAAATCCTATAAATGTTGAGGATCGGGGATTTGTTTGACTTTTCTTCAACAATAAACAGAGAAACTTAATGAATTTTTTTGTTAATTTCACATACTTTTAAAGTCGTAGTTTTCCCATTTATATTTTTAGTTTCTTGTACGAAGTAAACGAACTATTGTAAATTTCGAAAAATTTCGGGTTTTCATATTTCAACGAAAATTACCGCTCTCGAAACCATTTGAACGATATGTTTGGATGACATCTGTGCGTACGGACAGATTAAAGGACTGCTTTTTCCAAAAATGGATTATAAAATGGATTTAAAAGGGATTCAAAAGAAATTTTTATGACGTCTGTACGTACATACGTACGTATGTATGTATTTCACATAACTCAAGAACGAATAGCGGCAGAACGTTGAAATTGTGTATATGGGACTGCTATAACATGTAGTTGTGCCTCTCTAATTTTCGTTGCCATCGGTTGCACTGATCATATATATATATATCAAAGATTGAACTTATATATGTTCCCATTCTGTTACCTGGCTTCGTGAGCTTAGTTTTAATTCTTATATTTTGGTAAATGGTGCATTTTTTGCTTTAAAATCGATTCATATGCAATTTTCAATTTTCGGTTAAGTGTTTTATGCCTTTAGTTAATCTGCATGCAATGGTTGTAGAATTATCAACAACTGAAATTTTAAGTGGCGAGTTGAGACTAATGAACCACCATTTGTTTACATTTCAAACTCAGTAGAATAGAGAATTAACACAGTTTTCGCACCATCAAAGTTGAAAATAATTTTGAAATTTATTTAGTTATGTACTCAAAAATTATTTAATGCAACAAATTATTCAATTTGCCTAAAAGTGTGATTATTATCAATAAACAAATATAAGGCCACCGAAATCCATTTTCATAAAAATAAAAAGTCCGTTTTTAAAGTCGAATGGATTACTTTTAAAGTACCTTTACTTCAAATCGGCTGATTTGAAGTAAAGGTACCTATCAGATAATTAACAATTTGTTTGACAAACTGGTATCTTAAAAATTCAATTTATTTTCTTTAATTTAAAATTAATATTTAACTTTGTATAAATAATTTAGTATAATGGAAAATGTTTCAGAAATCGGACATCTCTGATATTTTTTCAGGCCCTTTTTGATGGAGAAAGAAGGATAAGTATTTTTAAGAAGATATTAAAATTTATATCAGTTTCAAGACTGTTTTAAATTCAGTAAACTGATAGTCAAAAAGTACAAGTTTTCTAGAAAAAGCAAAAGAGAGCGTTTGTTGTATTTTGATAAGATTGACAAGTATTTAAAAAAAAAAGATCGAAATTTACATCACTTACAGTACTGTTTTTAACTCCATGAATTGTAATTCATGCCTGTAAAATTCAAATTTGTAAAAAAAGGCAAAATAGGTCACTTATTGTTAATCTTTACAAGCAGATCTTTTCTATTTATCTGAAATCACAAAATTAAATCAGATAAACAGCTGGAAAATTAAAAGCTAGTTGGATCTTCTAAAAAGCCTTCTTAGCCTTCTTATCGCCTTATATTATATTTAAAGAAATTAAATAATGAAGAATCTGCATGAATGCATGAATGTATGTATGTCTCTCGTACTGTGAAAAAACGACGTTATCTAGAGCCATCAAATTTTGGCTAGCGTAGTCCTCGACACGAATATGGGTAGCTGGAAGCTAGTCATTTCCTAATTTGTAAAACTTTGATTAAAAACTTTTGATTAAAAATCTCATCGATTTCAAAGCGAGCAGTGGCAACACTGTGCGAAATAATACATTTATGTTTCCCGCGTTTAAGACTGTCTAACGAAGAAGCTTAAGATATGCTGTTTTTAAATATCTTTTGCCTGAAGGGATTTTATCCCAAAGGCCCTCGAAACAGCTCTTAAAATGTGGATGTGTAAGTAAAGGGAACAAATGCCACTATGTACATAATATAAAATCTGTAAGCTTTCAGATTTTTTTATTGATTTTTAATCGTCAACATTAACAGTTAAATAATTAAAGATTACACATGGTTTTGGCTGTATTCTTTGAAATGGGATTTTTTGCACATGACGACAAAAAAAAAAAAAAACACCTCTTTCCTATTATGCTAATAAAAAAGAGATCTACAAAAAGAGACTATCTTTTTTCAGTGTTTGAAATAATTGACTTCTTTAAAGAAATGAAGTTTTAAATTTGATAATCAAATTCGTTCCTTTACATAAATGAAGATTTTGAATTTGTTTCCTTTAAAGAAATGAATATTTTGAATTTGATGATCAGATTGGTTCCTTTTAAAGATATGAAGATTTTGAATTTGATAATCAGATTGGTTCCCTTTAAAGATATGAAGATTTTGAATTTGATAATCAGATTGGTTCCCTTTAAAGATATGAAGATTTTGAATTTGATAATCCTTGGGATTAAATAACCTAAAACTTCAGTGTCAGTGAAAATTAGTTTCAATTTCCTAGTTTCAAAGGTAAATTTAAATTTTCAGGTTATTCAGAATTTTTCTTAACTCTTTCAAATTTCATATAAATTCAGGAGAATGTAATAGATCTGATATTATCAAGAAAACTTATGATGTATCAGTTAAGGGGACCATCACTGAGAAATTAAATTACAATGAATATAACTGAGAAATTCAATTCGACGAAGATCGCTGCAAATTTGAGTCACGATTTATTATTTTTCAGAATTTGAATAATGGTTATATCACAAATTGAGAGATGTACACTGCAATATCAAAAATATTTTAAATCTTCAGTAAAAATAAAGGTGCTTTTTCGTCGAAAATTCAAGTTGGAGAGTTTTACTAGCTGTTTTTAGCATTACATAAATATTTTACTGATAATAATTTCTTTGTAAAGAACTGAATAAATTTAATGTAACGTAAGCTTAAAAAAATTAAGTAGGTATAATTTATTCTTAGACAGCTGAAAATATTTCAAATCTTCACTGTAGATCACAAACACTGTAGATAAATCTTGATTATTTTTAATTTAATACCAATCCCAATTTTGCAGTTGACATAAATTTTATCTTCCTCCAACAGAAGTCGGAATTGTTAAAGAGTTTAGCGTCCTTTGCTTCAGATTCCGTGCTGTTGGTTCATGAATAACTTGTCTCACGAAGAAGGTTTTGATTGTGTTGACTCTTGAAAAGAAATGGGCTTTTTTCGTGTTGAACGCAAATGATTTCGGGCAATTGAATGCCTCTTGTCATGTCATCTCCTTCATATTCTTCCAGCAAATCATTTTAGGCTCTCATACGGAACGTATATTTTGTGAAATTGACAAAATATTTGTTTTGTCATTGATTGTGACCGGCGGTTTCTGAAAGACTTGCATGCGATAATTTTACAAAACATAAAAATATTATAAAAGTATATACAAAAACTGAAAATATGAAAGTCAGAAGGTTACAGATATAAGTTATCCAATGTATTCAATTATTTAAAGAATAATTAGGGATTGTGTTATTTAGTAAAAAACGAAATGCGTAATAAAGAGCTGGCAAAGGCATTCAGACTAATTTACTAAATGCTGCTAAGTGCTATAGAGCTGAACAATGAATTGGAATATCATTTGCTAAACTTTTACTACACAGAGCACATAAGATATTTTCTGACTCCTCTCTGCATGCCTTCGTGGTGTAACAGTAGTCCACACGGCGCGTATTCGATAGGTCCAGTTCGAGTCCTGGCGAGGACACTGCACATTTTTCACATCTCCTTCTCAAAAGAAATCTACAGTGGCGCCCGAACTAAAAGGTGGTGGATGATGATGCTTCACTACCAGGATCTGGCGATTGGGTCCCCTAATCCTCAGCGGTCCTTTAAAAAAGGGGAAGTATACAAGATATTTCCTCCCTTCTCTCTGCATGCCATCGTGGTGTAACGGTAGCACACTCGGCGCGTATTCGAGAGGTCTAAGATCGAGTCACGGCGACGGCATCGTACATTTTTTACGTTCTCTGCCTCAAAATAACCTAATGACTCTGCACGTACAGTCATAAGTAATAGAATAAGATACGATATAATTTCCCATTTGATACTCTACATTCTGAACATAAATATAATTTCCTTTTAAAACATATTATAAACCACTCCTCCTTTCTAGTTACTTCATATTTTCTCCCTAACGGGCTTCAACTGATTGTTATTCACGTGATGCGTCTATGAGGTATTGGTTGAATTAACTTACTAAGGCCAATATTTGTTGGCCTTAATAATTATATTGTTACGAAATGCCCAGCCGCGGTAGGATAGTTTCCCCACATAAGTAGGTCTAGGGTACCAGAAAATAACAAGGGGAGGCAGGGTTGCCATATTTGGCGAGATATCGCCCATTTGGCGACAAAATTGGTGCTGTGCCATAGACGGATGGAGAACCTTCTGGAACGAATAATTACCAGTTTGGCCCTGACTGTCTCGAACGCAAGCCAAAAGCTATATTAACTCTGCTGGTATGCAAAGAGTCAATCGTTTAATAGCCAGTCAGTGCCTAGTCCATTGAGTTGATCCTCACTCTCGTCTCGAGTTAGTCGTAGGCTGTATCGCGAGTTAGTGCATCGAGAGGGAAGCTATTGAGTGTATCGTCTAGCGCTTCATGAGCTGTAGAGTGGAGAGTCTCGAGAGTACGTAGGTTGTTCCGAGAACGACTGAACCGAGTCGGGAACCGTACTCTGGTGCTTTGCCGTGAAGCTGTCTTCAACGTTATAGCCTGATAGCCTTAAGGCAGTGTTGCTGATTGTTTAAACGTATTTGCCATTTCGACGGCTGTAAACAAGTTTTGCGAGCCGGCCTGAGTAATACTAGCTTATAAATTGTGTTTTGATATTTCATCAAGTATTGTTGTTGTTAATCACTCCAAATCCACGAACCCGTGCGTAAGAAAAACCTAACAATATGTATAATCATTCGATTATTGATTGGACTATTATTATAGTTTGATACAGATTCGAATCTCTGCAAAAGGACTGTCGCTTGGGGTGTTTTCGGGTTTATTTCTATGTAACGTAAATATGAGCAAAAGATTTCTCACCTCTTAGATATATACCTCTCTTGTGTTTTACAATATTCAAATATATAAATTTGCTCCTAACGTATATTCCTATCTTCGAAAGCATTAACTAGCAACTAAACAACATATTCTACAATTCTGCTCTTACTTCTGCAAGTTTGTGCTCTTCTGCAGTCAAGCTGATTGCTGAATGATGGTAGTTGGCTCTGGGTTATGTTTTATACAAACAAGCAATTATGTGAGTTTACTCATGTATAAGATGAATACTCAAGTTTCCTTTTGAATGCTCTCCATAAAATCTTCCCTTTATGAGACAGGTAACTCTCCTGCTCTTTGTTATCACGGATTAGTCAATTAACTAGTCTTGATGTTCATACATCAACTTGATTTATTCTGGATTTCAGCAAGCGAATTCTGAATTTCTATTCCAAGAACGATTTATTTGAGTTTGAACAGGACTTTTTAAGCGAGCTAACGCTGGATAAAGCGCACCCAACTGATTATATGTGATGAATAAGATTTCTGATTAACCATGCTTACTAAAATATACACTTTTTAAAGTCCAATATTATTAACATTGTAAGGTATTTTCAAACTTCTTACCGTGTGCTTTAATGCTGTAATTGAAAGTATGTCCAGGTAACAATTGAGGGTGCCCGCCGAAAACATCGCAGCAAAACCATCGCAGGCGAAAACGTCGTGAAGAAAACAACGCAAGGTGAAAATGCCGTGGTACAAAACATCGTGGGAGAAAATAAAGCAGAGAGAAAACATCGCTGTTCTAAAACATCGTGGTACAAAATATCGCGATCGAAAATAAAGGGGTTCAAAAACTTCGCAATTTAAAAACATCGTCGTCGAAAATATCGTGGTAAAAAATTAAGCTCCTACAAATCATCTCATGATGAAAACATTGCACACAGGCGTTTTACAGGCTTTAATAATTGTAAATGGATATCTGCATAATGATTTGTGAGCCCAAGATGGAAAGAAGGATAATTTTTACTTTCATATTTTTTATAAACTAATAAATGTTTGCTGAAAATGTAAACTGGAAACTTAAGCATTGAAAATTAATGCAACTTAATGGAATTTTAAACTGACACGGTTAACTAACAAAGGTCATTAATAAATTATTTTTTATAAAGTTTTACTGGTAATTTTTCATGAAAAGTATAATCTCAAAAAGATTAGGAAAAGGAAGATAAGTAACTGCATTGACCTTTTCTATGAAAAAATTGGTAAGTTAATTGTGAGATTATTTTCTTCACTTTTGTTAATCTGATACTCTTATAGCGAAAATTATTTCTTGTTTTGCTTTTAAAAATTTATTAGTTAATATAAATATGAAAATAAAAATTATCCTTCTTTCCATCTTGCGCTCACAAATCATTAGGCGAATATCCATTTACAATTATTAAAGCCCGAAAAACGCATGCGTGCAATGTTATCGTTATGCGATGATTTGTAAGTACTTTATTTTTTTACCACTATATTTTCGACGACGATGTTTTCAAACTGCAAAGTTTTTGAACCCGTTTATTTTGGATTACGATATTTTGCACCGCGATGTTTTTGAACTGCGATATTTTCTCTTTGCTTTATTTTCTCCCACGATGTTTTGTACCACGAGGTTTT
Source organism: Stegodyphus mimosarum (assembly GCA_000611955.2). Taxonomy (NCBI): domain Eukaryota; kingdom Metazoa; phylum Arthropoda; class Arachnida; order Araneae; family Eresidae; genus Stegodyphus; species Stegodyphus mimosarum. Next base: position 271,474 of record KK113969.1, read on the forward strand.
CGCCTTGCGTCTTTTTCTCAGCAATGTTTTCTTCCGCGATGTTTTCGGCTGTAACCCGATTGAGAGGTTCGGAGTTAGAATCCTGGGGTGGGCTTTGCGGCTTAAAACAATTATAAATGATTCTACATGATTAAAAATTACGACTAATGCTTCATCGCTACACCAAGCATCCTTCGTAAAATATCCCACATGGTGTAAATGCATTAAATTTCGTAAACTTGATATGCACCTCGCGACTACGTTTTAACATGTAAGTTCTTTATTTTACTCTGTCTCTTTAATACAGATCTTGACGAAAAATTAAGCTAAGATGCCTATATGCAATAAATTGCAACAGTAATAGTAAATACAGCCAATTGTATAATAAGTTAAGCAGTTGGATAGGTAAATACTGACTCAATACAAGCAAATTACTCATATAATATATGAAAGGAGACTCGTCAATCATGCATCTCGTTCAACGGGAACTTTATTCGAAAACTGAATGTAGGAAATGTTATACGTTTCCTACATTCAGGTACAGTTCGCTTTCAAACTTTTTTTTTTTTTTGCAGAAATATTAAAAAAAAAAAAAAAACACTGAGAGGTTTAAATTTTAAATTACGTCCATAGGGACATTTTTTTTTTAACATTTTGTGTGTTACCTTTATTTATTAAATATCATGTTCTTCGCACTTAAACCGTAAAATTCAGTTCAACAGCAATATCGCAAAATAATTTTAAACTGAGCATATCTTTAGAATTTCCTATACACAGTCTCACGAGCTGGGGATAAAAATATTTTTTTTCTGTACAACGTTGCCATGGCTCGCTTTGAAATCCTTGAGTTTGTTAATCAAAAGTTCGTTAAAGTTTTACAAAATATGAAATCTATAATAAAATAAATTCCAAATTTCAAATTTGGGCTCCCAGATGCCCATATTCGCAGCAGGATTACGTCATTCAAAATTCGATGGCTTTAGGTACCGTCGTTTTATCACAATGCGAGAAACATACATACATTTATGCAGATTCTTCATTATTTAATTTCTTTAAATATAATACAGGGCTGCAATATTTGGTGGCAACAGTTTCAAAAGTGAACCGACATTTAATGTTTCCGACGCAAAATCGCAAAACGAAAACAATAGTCCTTCAGGGACAAAGCCCCTTTGGACTAACAAATAAAAAAAATATACATTTCCTTTAAACTTATTTTCTAGAATTTCATTACAGCTATATTTCTCATTCAATTAATTCAGTTCTCATTTCGCGGCAAATCCGTGTACATAAACTGAAAGTTTACTTTTGTCCCACTCGGCAAAAAGACATTGATGGCATAGAAACCGACTTAATTCACTAGTCTACTGAGTTTTAGATGTAAACAAATTGCGGTTCGTTAGGCTTAACTGGCCACTTTATAAGGTATTTCTCCCGCTTCTTCACATGCCTTCGTGGTGTAGTGGTCTGCATGCTCGACGTATAACCGAGAGGTCCGTAGTTCGATTCCCGGCGAAGGCGTTGCTTATTTTTCACTTCTCCTGCTTCGTAATAACCTAATGTCTCTACAACTTTTAAATTCTCGATAATTCTACAACTATTACATGCAGATTAACTAAAGGCATAAAACCTTAAGCGGAACATAAAAAACAATTCAATCACTTTTAAAGCAAAAAATGCACAATTTACCAACATATATGAATAAAAGAACTAAGCGCGCACCGAGTCAGGTAACAAAGAGGGAATATATATATATATGATTGGTACAGCCGATTGCAACGAAAAACGGAAGTGCAGAAGTACATGTTATACCAGTCCCATATACAAAATTTCACCGCTCTGCAGCTACTCGCTCTTGAGTTATGCGAGATACATACATATGTACGTAGAGACGTCAAGAAAAATTCTCTTCTGAATTCATTTTAAATCCATTTTACAATCCGTCTTGGGAAAAACAGTCATTTATTTTGTCCGTAAGTACAGATGTCACCAAAAACATCGTTCAAATGGTTTCGAGAGGGGTTGAAATCGATAGTTTAGTTGAAATATTATACCCGAAAATTTTCGAAATTACGAAACTTCCTTTCCTTCGTACAAGGAAGTAAAATTTAATAACGTAAATCGTTTAGTTTATGCTTAAGCACTTTTGTTGCTTATTACGTTAACACTACAGTGAGTCACACTTAAATTGGGCTGTAATGGTCTCACCGAGGAGATTGTTAATAGAGATGATTAATGAAAACCATATACTTAGTCGGCTATATGGCACTAGAAACATAAAACAGAGTCAAGAATGTAGGGTTTTTTTCCCCTTTGATTTAAATATGATGTTTTGAAATGATGTTTCTTGAAGTATTTTAGAATTAAAGTTGACGATCATAATTTCTTTTCTGAAAATTTATTTCTAAGTTTTTTTGCGTCGTACCTAGACATTCGCACTAGGCAAGTGCTTTATTCTCATACTTGTCCTAGCTCTGGTAGTCAGGCAAGGTATGCAACTAGACATAGTATTTGTAAAAACAAATGCAGCGAAAACACAGAACCTTTAATTAAAAATTAGATAAAGAGGTTTTAAGAATCAAAATTATCAATGGTATATTACGTATGTAGAGACAGGCAGACAGATGTTTTTGAATGTGCATTTGTTCGTCAAATCCATAGTAAATATCAAAGGCAAAGACGCGTCCAAAAAGTTAAACAGAAAATCGAAACCAAAAGCCAACTGCATATTTGAGCTTTCATTTTCTTTCTTTTACGATTGCGAAAGCGACTGCTTTCTCCAAATAATTACCGAGAATTGGGACTAAAAATCCTAGATGTACCTTTCAAATAAAAAAAAACGTATATATCTGCTTTGAATAATAAGGGAAAAAAATAACGGGAAAATTATACTCCTTACTTATTATTATTTCAAAGCTCCCTAGAATAACAATAAAAAAATATAAAAGAAAAATAAAACATACGCCACCTAGAGACAAGCAGACGCCGTAGTCAGTTGTTGTCATGGCTACGGCATCACGTGACAATTGGCTCCAGTTAAAGCGGGTATAATGCCCCGCCCCCTTTAGCGACCCTCGCTGCTTCCCCTTCCCGAAGTTCAGTGCATTTTATATCGACATTTCCCACCCCCCACTCTGAATTTGGGCAACGAAACTGTTCTTTGCAATTACATTGTAATCCAGTCACATGATCACCAACATTTTCAGTTTTAGTGTTTTTTTTTTTTTTATTATTACAATGGCTTCTTTTTTTTTTAATACACGCTGCGAGTAAGTTCATAGAGCCTTATTTATTATTCCTGTGGACTCTAATCTAGCGCTTGGAGAATGTATTTAATATTGGGTAGCTGTTTTACTTCAGTGTTTGTCAAATAATGTGATTGATGATTTGAAGTTCCATTATCATTCGCTGCACAGTGTTAACACGCAGCTTGTTTCGAACCAAAGTGCCTTGGAATAACTCCCTATTGTGACTTAAGACGTTAAAGGAAGGATTAACGGTTGTGGTACTGGCAGGGTTTGTGGGAATTACCACAGCAGACGCAAGAAAAAAAAAAAACAGCGCAAATGAGAAATCAAAATATGATCGCCTAGAGCTGAAAAGAAATGTTAAATTTTTGTACTTTGTACCTAAAACACAAATTAACAGTCACATATGTAAATGCTTCTTTTTTATACAAATTAAAACTTAACGTTTATTGTAAATTTAAACAGAGAAGCAAAACAAAAATAAATAAGTAAACACCCCCCCCCCACACACACCAAAAACAATTCTAAAAGCTTTCAGATTTTATATTAAGCCGAAATGGGCGCTTTTTTTTAACGTTTTGTGTGTTACCTTTATATATTAAATATCATGTTCTTCGCACTTGAACCATAAAATTCGATCCAACAGCAATATCGCAAAATATTTAAAAGAGTATGTCTTTAGAATTTCCGATACACAGTCTCGCGCGCTTGAGATAGAAATGTTTTTTTTTGGGGGGGGGCATTGTCCCTGAAGGACTATTGTTTTCGTTTTGCGATTTTGCGTCGGAAACATTAAAAGTCTAAATCACTTTTCAAACTGTTGCCACAAAATACTGCAGCCCTGTATTATATTTAAAGAAATTAATGAAGAATCTGCATAAATGTATGTATATTTCTTCAAATGTGATAAAACAAAGGTACCTACAGCCATCCAATTTTGCATAACGTACGTTTCCTCCCGAATATGCGCATCTGGAATATCTATTTCATATTTTGTAAAACTTCAGCGAATTTTTGATGAACAAACTGAAACGATTTAAAAGTGAGCCATGGCAACACTCTACGGGAGAAAAAAATACTTTTTTACCTAAAGCGCGCAGAACTGTGTATTAGAAATTCTAAAGATATACTCATTTTAAAATTATTTTGCGATATTGCTGTTGAATTGAATTTTATGGTTTAAGTGCGAAGAACATGATATTTAGTAAATAAAGGTAACACAGAAAACGTTAAACTAGGATGCAATTTAAACCTTTCAGATGTTACTTATTTATTTATTTCCCGTACAGTGTTGCCATTGCTCCCTTTAAAATCTTTGAGTTTCGTAATCAAAACCTTATAAAGGCTATACAAAATATGAAATAGATATTAAAAAAATTCCACATTCCAAATTTGGACTTCCAGATGCCATATTCGGGTGGAAACGTTCAATATTCAAAATTGGATGGCTCTAGGTACCGTCGTTTTATCACAATGCGAGAAACGTACATACATTTATGCAGATTCTTCATTATTTAATTTCTTTAAATATAATGCAGGGCTCTGATATTTGGTGGCAACAATTTAAAAAGTTATTCGCTGTTTACAGTGAATTGACACCCAATGACACAGCAAAATTAATAGCCCTTCTGAGCAAATTGCCCCTTTGGGTTAAAAAAGGTTTCGTAAGCCATTTTACTGAGAACATTTAAGACTGGTATGATGATGAGAAAAGACTGAGAAAAATAGAAAAACGTTCTATCAGCACTTAATGCTGCATTGGGATTACTAAATATATGCCGGTATTCTGCTTTTAAAATTTTTGTAATTTTGCTGTTGAATCGTATATGGCTTAAGTGAGAAGAAAATTGTGCTTAATAATATAACTAACAGGAGCGTGTGCAATAGCAGACTGGTAGACTGCGAGCTCAGCGACAGCATAAAAAAACCTTAAGAAATCGTTTTGGCGATCATTAAAATCTTAACTCTTTCAGATTTTTTTTGCACGATTTAATACGTTTACACTTTGTAAGGAATAAAAATACTCAGTAAAAATATAGCTTAATATCATTACTTTTTATATTTTATACTTTTATATAAAAATAGATGCATTTTTTTTCTTCATGTAATTAAACATGACTGCTAAGAAAATTCTTGTCACTTCCTTCACATTGTACTGAATTCTTCGCCAACAATTCCACTGCACCCAAGTAATTAACTTGAATTATACTTTCTCTCTGTTAAATATAAAACTGTATTTGTTCGGTGCATAAAGGAAAATCATTTGCTTTTTATTGTTTAATGCTAAGTGCTAAATCAATAAATATCGTTAGCTTGTAAATAGCCTGTTGTTTTTGAGGCAAATATATAACTCCTCAAGCCATCGAAGAACTACCTAAATGGAAGTAAGGAGACGTCAGGCTTACGAAGATTTACAGTTTCTTGCCTGGATATTTTAATAACGCAATGACTTTGCAGACACACTCGTGAACCAGGATCACGCACCGTGCCTTCACGCACGGAATGTCGCACTTTGTCACATGTTAACAAGGACTTCGCCAATTTTTGCCAAGATCCCAATCAAGAGTAATTTCGAAGAGCACCCAAGCATCCAGAATGTAACTGACGTGCGAGGGCGAAAAGTACCAGAAGCAGGCAAGCAAAGATTGAAAACGAAACGCACGACATTTGTTTCCACCTGGCGGCGACAAATGACCCGTCCATTGACAACCGATAATTAGAGATATCTTCACATCCGCGGACTCTGATCGTCGAAGATCGACTCTTCGAAGCCGATAATTGCCTGTTTATGCATTTCAAGTCAATTTCTCTTTCGCTTTAAATTAGCTGTTGAAGACCAGATAGTGCTTGCAAAGGGTAACAGATGTGGCTTAAATGTGTGGCTTTCAGGGAAATTTTACGTACACGAAACTTCTGCTGAGCAATTTAGACAATTTTCATGACTCATATCAGATATATTTTGAACCTGAAATTGTATAGATGAGCTATGAGTTACATATTCGTGACTGATTTTTTTATGTATTCAAGGACTGCCATCCGTGTTTCTATAAAAACCAAACCCCGCGATCAAGCTTCCAGACTGATATAAAATTGGAATTCTATTCCAGCAAGATGGCACCTTTCTCACTGGGAATTTCTAATAATATATTACAAATATTATACCACTGATATTTTTTTTTGTAAGTTACAATTTTTCTACTAAGCTAAATTAAAACTATAGGACTTTTAATTTTAATTATGTTTTTCGAATCAGCGATATAGTGTTGATTTCGAATTTCATGTTTTTATTATAATTGATAATTAATTATAACCAAAAATAGATTTTTGTAATTAAAAAATAAATATTATTTAGTTTATATTTTTTAAATAAAAAGGGAAACATGTAAAATAAGAATTTAAAGAAACCATCATGTTATGCAAAATGTATTGAAAACCAGTAACCAGTTCCATTTTGCACAAAAGAATTTTTTATTTATCTTTTGACCTCTGTCAACGCCGTTGAAAAAGAACATAATTAAAACAAATATATTCTTATACAAGTCCAGTAATTTAAATTTTTATTTAAAAAATATGCGTACTTAATATTCACGCGGAAAAATCACCCTTTTAAGACAATATTGAGAGAATCTTAAGTATATAAGGTGTTCTCTTTCTCCTTTCTGCATGCTTTCGTGGTGTAATGGTTAGCACACTCGACGCGTATTCGAGAGGTCCAGGTTTGAGTCCCGGAGAGGCACTGCCAATTTCTTCAGCTTCCTCACATCGGGAAAAAACTAATGACTCTAAAGTGGCGCCCGAACTAAAAGGTGGTGGATGATGATTCTTCACCACCAGGGTTTGGAAACTCGGTCCCCTTATTCCCAATCGTCATTCAAAAGGAGGTATATATAAGGTGTTCTCTAACTCCTTTCTGCATGCTTTTGTGGAGTAATGGTTAGCACACTCGGCACGTATTCGAGAGGGTCATGTTCGAGTCCCGGTTAGGGCACTGCTAATTTTTCACGTCTCCTGCTTCCAAACCATCACTGTATTACTCCGTTCTGTAAGCTCAGTTTTTTTATTCTTATATGTTTGGTAAGCTATGAACTTTTTGCTTTAAAAGGGATTGAATTATGTTGCTCTTATGTCTTTAGATAATCTGCATGAAACAGGTTTAGAATTATCAACAATATAAAAGCTGTTTAAGTGCAACTAAGCCTGACGGAACAGCCATTTCTTCACATTTGAAACTTAGGAGAATAATGAGTCAGTTTCTGCACCTTCAGTGTCCTTTTGCCGAGTGGTATCAAAACTAAATATTCGCTTTTGTGCGCAAAATCTGCCTTCTCGCCCGTTGGCCGAATGACCTGTTTTTTTATCGAAACTCTAATTTTAATTGTAATTTTTTAACTGTTTAAGTGTACTGCATGCTTTATGCTTTTCTATATTTTTCAATTCTTAAGGAAACTATTTTATGTGTTTTTGCCTTGTCGCGAAGTGAGAACTGAATTAATTGAATGATGAATAGATCTATAGCGAAATTCGAAGAAATAAGTTTAAATGAAACGCAGCAAAAAATGCGTAGAAGGAAGTTATGTGGTGTCCACATCAGAGTTTTTCCGAAACGGATTGCAAAATGGATTTAAAATGGATTCCAGAAGCGCTAAAACCTGTCCATATACTAATCGGACGACGATTAATTACTCCTTGTGAAGAAAATAAACAGATTCTTTCCTCTGAATCCCAACCTCTAAAAACGCGAAAATATCAAAAAGATGTACTTAAACAAAAAGAAATCATCGTATCTTCTTAAACTTAAGTTAGCTTATGAGTCACGACCACTCATTCGGTCCATGAAACTTCGAGAAAATATCATGGATTTGAAATGGATACAGTGGATGATAACGCAGTTAGATTTATGACAAACTGACAGTGTGATAGAATTGCATCCTGTGATGCTTTTACTCGCGCATGCACTGTAAAACTATCTTCTTGAACTCCGAACCAACATTTGAAGAATTTCTCGTCTATTGACGTACTTCCTGTCTCAGTTGGACACTAGATGACGCTGCATTGTGTCAGAAATATTTTCTCGTTTGTCTTCCGAGAGTGCGATGTACATAATTACATAACGTGTGTAATGTCCGCATCATCATCATATAACACGCATGATTAAAAGGATTGTTAAAGTCTCTTCAGTTACTCTCAAAGAAGCTCAGAAAATTCAAAAACCAAGAAGGAACTATTTCATTTGATTTCAATTTAACACTTTTCATTTGATCTGAATTTGCGGTATTGATTTCCTTTTATATGTAATACAAAAATGAATTGTTTAGAATGGTGCTTCCGGAAATCGTCCATCGGACAGTTAGATTTCGCATGATTCGCCAGAGTCTGTTACATTCTATTCTAGTAAGTTGTAACTTCTTAACATCCTGATATTAAATCTACAACACTTTCGTTTCGTTAAACAAGATTCTTAGTTAAATTAGTCTTTCAAGAAATCCTAAACGTTAAAATACTAAATATTAAAATAGTATCCTAAATTAGAAATGACAGATTTTACTTTATACCCTTTCGATAGCAAATTGAACTTTTTAAATACCGCGCCTGTTACGTATTTAAACTACTTTTTAAGTTAGGCTTGGGAACAGCTGATGACGATTCATATAATAAATTCTACTAGAAGTAAATTTGAAACCACTTTTTACCATCGAGTGAATTATTTCACTTCTTTAAGTAAATCGTAAGATAAGAGACTGAAACTAAGTACACATGTTAGTGAAACAGTATGTAACGGTAAAACGTCTGGCTTCGTGAAGAGGGAAATGTAATTTCCATATCTAAAATTACAAAATATTCTTGCTCTGTCTGCACTCTCGTACGCAAGTGAATCCATTAAGAAGACAGCGGAAACAACATTTTCCCTGTTTCACGTTTTGGATACCTGCCTCCGGTCTGTCCATAAAGTAGGTACTTAGGAGTTTCCATGTCAGTGCTATCTCTACAACCCTTGGACAAGCAACTATAATTGAGTCTTTATCGCCGTATGTATTCTGTAAACGAGAGGCCAATAAAGTACCCTTTCAGTTGAAGGCTAATCAATAACAGAAATACATACTTTCTCGTTAAAATGTCAAATAAAATGTCATCTGTCTCAGCCCTTCAGCCATTAGTTGATGAAGTAACGATACTGGTGATAATCTTGTTTTCTGAAATTAAGGAATTCAAGTATTTCTCATTCTGCAAAAATATTGTTTTCCTTTTGTATTTTAAGAAACAGACAGTTCTATAAATCAAATAGCTTGGTAAAAATATTAAATCTTTGTAAAATTACTCAAAAATGCATTTCAAGAGAGACTGAGAAGGTAACTGAAATATTCAAGCTGAAGATGCGAAAATATCTCCGACAGGGAGATGAACATTTGATGATAAGAAATGTTACTTAAATCGAAATCCATGCAGTCTTTCTTTAAAATCAACATGAATATAATGTTGCATTTTGCTTAATTTTAATGTTAATAAATGTGTTTTCGTTTTTCGTAGACCTCTTAATCAAAAGTAAAGAAAGAGAGAAAATGTTAACTTATATCTATTGCTAACTTGCAATTTAATACTAATGTGCTTAATTTTATTATGAATATCCTTTGCAAGGGTCCGACAGAGCCACAGTACTTTATGTATTAAAAAATTCAGAAATATTTCTTCTATAATTCATTTGGATTGTGCAGCTAATGAAATCTAAAGCTTTTAGAATATTCAAATATTTAATACTGATTTTTTGTAAGAACTATCTTTAAACAAATAAGAATACTGACTTCTGAATTAGGTTATTATTTGTGGCTAAACTGACAATTACCTCCCTTAGATGTGATCTCAAGGAAAGACGTTTTGAGAGGTTAGATTAAATAAATGATTATTTAATACAGCAGACGAGACGTATTTATTTTCGGATAAAATCTTCGTGGATAATGTTCCATAAGAAACTGAATTGTATTTACTTAATGTACGTATGCGTAACTGTATTACGTAATATTTACGCAATTTATTTGTATATGCATTGCGTAAATCGCTTGAACTTCCATGCAACCAGACATTCAATGTTATTCTTTCATATAAACATATAACGCAGCTATTGTACATAAATATTATTCATAAAAATATGCACCCGGAAAATAAAACACCGGTGTTAAAAATATAAATATTAATTAAACTAAAAAACGTAGCCAAGAAAGAACTAGTTATTGGTTCACAAGTGTAAATTGTAAATATATTATGGAGCAAAATGTAAAATATTATTAAAAATTTACGCAAAAGACATCTTAAGAGAGAGTAATCTCAATCGAATGGTATCTGACTCGTACACACCTTACACATGGGAAAAGCCATGAAAACGCCCATGCAGCCAGCCCGTTTGGCGGAATTCGGGCCCTGGACTGAACTATTAGTGTTCAGCTGCTTAACCGCTATGCCGCTGGTGAGATCATTTATTTATTGAAAATTGAAGTCAGAGTGTTGGATTCAACCGCAAATAACTCGAATTACAAAGTTAAAGCCCTTAGGTAAAAGGATTACGTCATTGAAGCAAAATCTTTACCATTAGAAGTAATCTAGCAGATCGAAATTCTCCATGCAGCCAGCTTATTCTCGAGATCAGAACCTCGGACCAAACTACTAGTGTTCAACGACTTTACCACTCGGCCGTTGATGGAACCCTTACGCTTAGGCAAGATGTGTGTCATGATAGACATTTTATATGAGATGAAAATGATCGTACTGAGGGTAAGGAAATAGCTTCACATTGTAAAAAGCTTCCAAGCGTATCTGAAACAAGTTAAAATTTATTTAAGAAATTTTAAAGAAACCATCCATGATTTTAATTATTAATCATCGGATTTCAATCTACGCTTTCTGATAACAAAAGAGTAAACTATATCTAACTCTTATATGAAATTTTTCTATCGTAAACACGTTTTATTTTTGTTATATTTATCAAATATTTCAAAATCAACGTTAAAAAATTATGCTGGTAGGAATCTTAAATTTCTATTTATAGTTTTTCCTTTAATAAACAAAACTGTGATGAGTTAGAATAATTGTGTTTTCCATCTTACGTAAATAAATAAAAGGGACTATCAAAATGGAACTTTTCAACAGGTGATTTCAACAAATTCTTATTTGAATATAACCTTTGTCAAAGTTATATACTTCAATATAGAACCTCAATAAATTTCTAGAACTTAACAGCATATTTTAATAATTAAATAATTTATTTTAACAATTAAATATTTTAGTAATTATATAACTGACTCGAATGTTCATTAAGGTTATATCTTGAGCAAGTGGTATTTACAAAACTAACAGAGTTAGAATGAAAAAAAGTTACGCTGTTGTAAGGCCTTTTCTCTGCAGGTATAGTGATATTGACAGTGTATTTCGTAATGCTCTAATGATACCCTTGGTACTGGATTATGGCAGACGATTTCCGAATTTCTTTCTTTTTTTGTCTATTCTATCGCATTTTAGCATTGCTATCAAAGTCAAATCAGTCATTTGTTTTCTTTGTTTTGTTTTGTTAAGGAATTTTTCCTTCCAATGTCTATCATCTTTTTAAATTTCTTCATTACTGGTGGGAAAAGATGTTTTCCATCGGTTTAAATCTTTAATTTCTTTCTCCTTCTACTGGTTTTTTTCCTTTTCTTAGAGGTTAAGTATTGCATAATTACGATTAAGTTGTAATTTTTCCTTAACCAATAATAGATCGTATGATATAGCATAGAGAAGACATATCATAAAATGCCATATCATGGTCCAATATCTGCAATTTCAGCATTTCTTAATCAATGCCATGGAATGCAAACATTTTTTTGAAAATTAAAGAAATAAACGTTTCAAAATTTGTAAAACATATTCTAAGGGAAAACGAACAATAACAAGATGAAATACATCAAAACAAACGCCTATGTTTCTTTATAAAAATCGCAGTTATGAAAACGCACGATTCCAACTGATATTTAATTCAGTCATACATTTATGATTATGTTATGATTTGATTAAAAAATCTGATGTGTACACCAGATGACTTCCTTGTACGGAATATTATGTAAATTATAAGCATTTTGCATTTCATTTAAACTTATTGGATTGAATTAAATCTACTTCGTTGATAGCGCATAAACCACAGCGGAATAAATGCACTTTTTAAAATTCTCTATATTTGTTTGCCACAGCGACACTCTGGTGCTAGGTTCACTTAACAGCCTTATATCTCATTCATTTTGTAACTCAGAACGCACACAAGTTATGTATGTCATTTGAAGAATTACCTAATCGTTGCCACATGTTCTATTCAAATACTATAATAAATATAAAACGACGCGAAAAAGAAATTAAACAAACAAAAATAAAGAAACAGTTTTTCACAGAGGTTTCAGTATTTTTCATTAAATTAATTCAGTTCTTACTTCGCAACAAGGCAAAAATACATAAAAACTCGATATCTATATTAAAAATTATGAAGTAAATTTTAAACACTTATTTCCTCCAATAAATTTCAGAACGGATTAAGCACAATTTAATTCGCAATAATAAAAAAAGGGGTTATGTTCGTTGCTGCGAAGTTTAGCTTCTCTAGATTGGCAGCAAATCCTTTATTCTCCTAAGTTTCAAATGTAAACAAATACGGCTGCCATGGGAGAAATGATTAGGCTTAGCCACACTTAAACAACTTTTAAATTATTGATAATTGTGCAAATCTTGCATGCAGATTTACTAAAGCCTTAAAGGTATAAAAACCTTAACCGGAAGATAAGAACAACATAATTCAATAATTTTGAAAGCCAAAAACTGCATAATTTACCAACATATAAGAATAAAAAAACTGAGCTCATTGAGCCGAGTAAGAGAGTGGATATATACGTACATATATTTATGCATTTTTGGTGCGGTTAATTGCAACCAAGATAGGAGGAGCATATCTACATGTTATAGCAGTCCTATATACAAAATTTCAACGTTCTGAGCCTACTCGTTTTTGAGTTATGCGAGATACATATGTACATACGCACGTACGCACAGACGCCACGAAAAAATCTCTTCAAAATCCATTTTAACTCAGTTTTATAATTTTTGGGGGAGAGAAGAATTCTTTATTCTGTCCTTACGTACAGATGTCACGCAAGAACTTCGTTAATTTGCATTCGATAGCTGTGAAAATGGATATTTTCGTTGAAATATGGTATCCGGAATTTTTCGCTATTATAATACTTCCTTTTTACTTCGTGCAAGGAAGTAAAAAAGAGACTGATTTTTATTATTCTATTCAACCTTACATGATATTCTGTAGTACAAATGATACTTCTCAATTACTTTATCTCCGGATATTAGGATAAAACTTCAGGTTCCCGTATTTCCTTATATATGAGAAAAATGAGACTGTAAATATAAAATGCAACATACAGAATATATTTACACATCTCTTTAAGATTATAAAAAACATGTATATATTTAAAATAGAGAATTATTTCACTTAATTTTTATCCACAAGATTTAAAATTTTCTCTTCACTACTTTTCTCTCTTGCCTGCTTCAAAAATACCGGTGGTAGATTTTGTACGCTGATTTTAATATAAATAATATGTAAGTCGAAGAGAAATTTTACGTTTCAGAGTCCGGTAGCCACATTTAGGATGGGTACAGTCTCATTTATGATGTGTGTACTTGGCTCGACCGATTTGAAGCCTGTAGCAGAGTCAGGTTATAAATAATGAATTCCTTTCACTGTAAAGGAAGCGGAATGTACAGTACAGATATTTATAGCATCTATAAGGAACAAAAGTGTTCCATATCAACTATAACGACCAAAACTATGTCACAAAATGTGACCAACGCACAACACTTGCATTTACTTCTTTTTGAGTAAACGGAAATTTATAAAGTGCTTAAAACCCCAGAACTTTTATTTAGTTCTGGTCCATCGGCTACGATGGAATGTTAAGATAAGAACTTTGGTAACACTAAAATTGGTAAAGGTAAATTTTGCTAAAATCGCTATATGCCTTTATAAAAAAAATCCAGAATGATACAATGCATTAAAAATCTCTTTTTCTGCATTTTAAATCTAAACATGAGAGTTACTTTGGAAAACTCCATTACTTTGGAAAAGGAGTATATTTATACATAGACGATGCGACAGGTATTTTATTTCGTCTTGGTTTTCTATGGCAAACACGATGATACACTCGATAATCTATGATAATCTATGATACAGTTGTCAAATTAGGATCGGAAAAGGTTGCAAGATCTGTCTCTTCAATTCCACCTACACAAATTCTAGATCCTACAATGAACCTGGCGAATTCTCGCACAGACGTGAATAAATAACAGCACCGAAGAAAAGTGAAAAGTAACCCTTTATTACTAATTCAAAATTTAACACAAAGGCATGTTCTTCGTGCGTTAGAAAACACCGACAACTTGCGGTGAGAAACTCAAACGTAGAATATAATTCAAGTCGAATATAAAATAGAATAGGGCTGGATTAGCACGTTAATTTACACCTAACAGGTTGGCTCTCAAAACCCTAACAGGCGTGTGATGATAATCCGAAATGGCCAAGAGGCTTACCAGCGTAACAGCGAGATAGCAACGAAACGTGCGCTGGCTAGGGAAAACACGCTCTCAATAAACTTAGAGAATTACCCGTTTAAATATTCACTTCACTTAACTTTAAATTTACATCCTAGCGAGAAAATACAAGGGGAAGTTGAGAGGTTCAAGAAAGGTATCAAACTTAAAATAAATTTGTTGTGCAAAATAAAGGAAACTCTACAAGGTAAAGAAAATTTACTTCAAATAATAAAATATTTGTTTCCGCGTACAACAGAACTTTAATAAAACTGCGCAAAATGTTATAAATCCAGAGTAAAATAGCTTTGTAAAGAAGCAATAAGATGTTTAAAATGTTATTAAGCATTCAGCCGACTGTATCATAGAGCGTATCTTTGTGCTGCTGAAATAATTTAGCACAAGACAGACGCTCTTGGGAGGGGGACTTAAGATATTAATGAGATCTTTTCCATTGACATTTCTTTGCAGACAACCCACAGAGATGTTTTCATGGAAATATTTCTGTTGGACTCCTGAATGGACTATCGGTTCCAGCTAGACAGTAATCTGAGGAAGGGGTCATCTGATTTTTTTAAGCAGTCCACCTAATCAATGGAACAGGTACCTTAACTGAGATCAGAGTTTCTTGGAAGCAGATAGTATCTATTAGATCACCCTTCAGATGGCCATTTTTTGTTCACCATATATATTACTAATGCAAATTATACACAACTATATATTTGTGTTTGGATTTTATATCGTTTCTCGTATACATATTACTTCATTCTTGAACACCACCTTTTTCTTACTAAATCAAACAATGATTCTACACAGAAATTAAAGGAAAAAACTCGATGAATATTTTTACAAAGAACAGCAAACGCTTTCCAGACATCTAATGAGATCATAATAAACATATACATACTTACCTAGGTCAGTCAACGAAAGCAATGTACTAATCATCAAAAACAATGTATTAAAATATAGCCTTTCATATTAATGTACTTAATCACATGTGGTAAGAGGTAAAAAGAGTCAGATGGACCAGAGACATCAAAATGGCTCTTCATTTCTATTAGAGGTTAAGCGATATTCCTGATGATATCCGATCCGTCATAATTTTTTGTCTGGAGAGATATCTTTCTCTGTAATCATAGTCGCAACAAATTACCCATACTTCGCTTTTTTATGTGAGAGTTTCTTTCAAATTTAGTGGCTGAAGTTTCTGGTAATAATAATAATAAAAAAGAACTGTAATTCGATATTTTTTCCTTTTTTCTTCTTTCCAGGTAAATTCCAGACTTGTTTTAAAGGTGTCTTAATTAAGCAAACAAATTTCCTACAAGACACACTGGCGAAAGTATACAAATATCCTTTAATATCATTGTAAAGCCGAATAACACAATAAAACTCCGAATTACCAAGATTTTACCATATGCGAATAGATAATATGAGTACATTGTAGTAATTCTTTTTATTTATAAAAACTTTGTCGTCAGTTTTGCAACTCAACTCGCATAAAATTCACATAAGATGCAGGTATCAGTTGTACATTTATAAACTAGATGGCTTGTACATTATAAAAAGTTGTACATATATAAACTGGATGGCTGGATACAATTTTGACTACCAACATTTGGAATCTGAAGCATCAGCTTTCTAACACAAAAAGAAAAGCCACAGAATAACAGAAAATGGCTAAAGGGCATTTATAAAAAATCCCTCATAAAAAATTACTTTCTTGGTGCATTTTAAATCTAAATATGAGCGTTACTAGAAAAGGAGTATATATATATATATATATATAGATAGATGATGGAACAGGTATTTGATTTTGTTTCTCTTTTGTATGGCAAATACGATTCGTAAATCTATGATACAATAATCAAATTAACATAGATAAAGGGAAAAAAATGTAATTCGAAGAATAAAATATTTGTTTCCGCATACAGGTGAGCTTTAAAACTGCGCAAAATGTTATAAATCTAGGATAAAATAGCTTTATAGAAGTAATAAGATGTTTAAAATTTTATTAATTGTTCATATCGATTCTTACTTTTATAGTTCATTTAGCCATTATGCATTCTTCAATAACGCAATGATCTTAGATAAGAATTCCCCAAGTTCAGTTCAGAATTAGATAGTATTCAATAAAATTAATTTACTGAAACAAATTCCGATTCTGTAACTGACGAAGAATATGAGAATTGTTAAGAAAATTTGTTTCATCAACATACTTTTGAATTTTTGTAACAAAAACGTAAGTTAGTCTTCGTCTGAATTTTGCTGAAAATTTTCTAAAGGAAATGATGAAGAAAAGGTTTTGTCGAGGATTGCACGAAATCTAATCTTCTCAATTCTTTGATGTTTTAAGCGAAAATAGATGGCTGTGTACTTCGGGAGAAAAAAAAATACAGAAAGATTTCAAGTAGAATTTGAAGTATGTTTTATTTGTTTACTTTTTACGTATCATTGAATCCTTATTTAATAGTTTAAATATGTATTTTAAATTGCTAAAGCGTTTTATCTTTCCATACGTTGATAATGTTTACGACTTACGATAAATTCTAAAACACAAACATTCTAAAAGAAAGGAGCGAAAACTGCCAGCTTGCACTCAATAAGTAACTTTTGCTTTTTCTTCTGTGTAAAATCGCCAGACTGCACCAAGTTGTTTGCGTTAATACGTAAGTAATATAAGGTTTATCCTACGTTTATTAACAGCTATTTTAAGTTATGATTCTTTCCTATTTATTCTAATTTCAGCTTACAATTTCCTGCCGGAATGTAATTTCAGAAAAGCAGTGACTGCAAATGAGTACTATTTAAGTCTATGCTTCACCGACTTCTAGTCTGATTTTCCTGACTAGCGCGCGTTTGCCTTTTGGCTACGTTCTCTCTTAGCTGCGACGCTCGGCCATTCTTTAGGCCCTTCCTTGGCTTCGCCGATCTAATTAATATTTAGGGGCCAACTACTTAGAATTCTGATAGATTCGGCTGTGTCTTTCAGATAGCTTTAGTTAAACTTAGTTTAGTTTAATTTCATAATTATTTAAGTTCAAGCCCAAGTGGAGGTTTTGTGTAAGTTCCGAGTTAGGAACTGATTGTAAATATTCTGAGAAATAAAGTGTAGTTCACCCTCCTTAAGTCTTACATGTTTATTCATACACTTAAGCGATTATTCGCTTATTAGTGTTCGTGGGGTTTTAAGTTAGAGCATTGGAATTAAATAAGTGAAACCCCACGGTACTTAAAAAACTAAGAACTCGTTGCCACAGAGTACAGTAAAAGTCAAATTTGCAATTTATGTTTATCCCAGCCAGTTTCTTCCTGCGATATAACACTTTTTCAAGGTTATCTGTAATCCTTTCTTACTGCCATTCTTTAGTAAACAGCCTCCGTATGGAAGTGCAACACCTAAATTCATTCGTACAGTAAATAAAAGGCAGCGTTGAAATAATTATTTTGCAGGGAATTAAAATATTTCAAGAAGTAGATTCTTTTTCATTATCGAAGATTAAATATCTCTCCATATAAATGCATGTGCGTGTATCGTACGAGAGAGTATTAAAATTCTTTCTCTGCATAAAATTAATATCCAAAGCGAAACTATAGACATATCAGATATTTGAACAACAAGCTATTTTCTCTCATTTTGTCATAAATTAATTACATTGTTAAAGTTTAAGCAGTATATAAAATCAAGCTGCAAAGTCCCAGTTATTTTATTCTGTTTCTCATTACTAATACCACACACAGAAATTCCGACCACGTACTGCGCACAGTTCGCAATTCCCAGTGAATCATTTTTAGAGTTTCCCTAAAACCTCTGACAGCAATTTTCGGACTCCCTCCACATAAAATATTCGTTAAAAAGGGGTGGGCGGGGCACAGAGACGCGCGTCAGCCGCCGCCCCTGGTCTGCAACGACCAGCGGCGACCGGTCTTTCTACGCGGAAGCCCCCCTATTCATGTGCGGGGAAAATGCCCCTTCTTGATACGGCCGTACTGTTACGTGGCTTGGGTCACATTAGCAGAGCATTATCGATTAGCGCTTAACAAAACTTGTGTGTCAGAGGAAAACAAAAAGAATAAATTTTTACTCTCACATATTTTCCCCTTTTCTTTTAAATAGCTTCTCAAGAAAAAGTCTCAATGGTTATTACTGAAAGTATATTACTTCAGTTAAAACGGACATAGGAAATAATGGACAGTTTGGAATTCGAGATTACGGTATAAAAGTGTATTTTGACCGCCATGAATTAAATTTACAATTGCTTTCATTGCCATTTACCTTCTGTTGAGTAACTTAACAAAAGCTCATTAATAGTCACTTTATTCTTTCCACAGAGTAGTAAGATTTTCCCAATATTTTAGAGTTAAAAGTGTTCCATTTTTATGAATAAACTTTTCTAACTTTCTTGGAAGCATTTTAAACTATCAGCATGTTGCGTCTATGTGTTTTAATGCGTGTTTCTTTAATAATATAATTACAATAAAGGTACACATTCTTATATCTATGGGATATTTTAGAAATGATATGCGACGCAGTATTAATTAAATATTAACATGACACTTTGGATTAAATTTTGAATCTGTAAGGTGAAAGAGTAAATTCACTTAAATAGTAAGCGCTTAACGAACTTTTCATCAAGCAAACACAGATAATAAACTTTATAGGTAAAATCTATTCTTAATATTTAATTTCTTAATAATTTCTTAATTCTATTCTTAATATCTGTACTGTCGGTTCCATGCTAACACCAGGAACTCCAATTTTTATTTTGAAATTTACGTACACATTGCATGCTATTTTTTGTTGTTTTATTATATATAAAAGTAAAATAAAATAAATAAAAATAAAATAAAATAATAATAATAATAAATTTGAAAGTTTTCAGATTTTACATTACACCCAAAGGGGCGTTTTTTTATCGTTTTGTGTGTTACCTTTATTTGTTAAATATCATGTTCTCCGCACTTAAATCATACAATTCAATTCAACAGCAATATCGCAAAATAATTTTAAAATGAGCATATCTTTAGAATTTCCGATACACAGTCTCGCGCACTGGAGATAAAAATGCTTTGTTTTTCGTACAGTGTTGCCATTCTTCGCTTTGAAATCGTTGAGTTTCTTAATCAAAAATTCTTTAATGTTTGACAAAATATGAAATAGATGATAAAACAAATTCCAAATTTCAAATTAGGGCTTCCAGATGTCCATATTCGATGGAGGATTACGTTATTCAAAATTTGAGCGTTCTAGGTATGGTTGCTTTATCAAAATGGAAGAGACATACGTACATTTATGCAGATTCTTCATTATTTAATTTCTTTAAATATAACACAGGGCTGTAATATTCGGTTGCAATAGTCTGGAAACCAAATCAACGCAAAATGCCAAAACGAAATTAATAGCCCTTCTGTGCTAATAATAATAATAATAATAATAAAAGAAAATCTCAAAGCTTTCAGATTTTATATACTCCCAAAAGGATGTTTTTTTAACGTTTTGTGTGCTACCTTTATTTATTAAATATCATGTTCTTCGCATTTAAACCACATAAAAATCAATTCAACAGCAATAAGACAAAATATTTAAAAACAGCATATCATTAGAATTTCAGATGCACAGTCTAGTGCGCTGACAATAAAATAGTTTTTTTTTCCACACAGTGTTGCTATTATTGGCTTTGAAGTCTTTGAGTTTGTTAATAAAAAATTCATGAAAGCTTTACAAAATTTGAAATAAATAATAAAACAAATTCGAAATTCAAAATTCGGAATTCCAGGTGTCCATGTTCGGTTGGAGGATTACGTTATTCAAAATTGGATGATTCTAAGTACCGTTGTTTTTTTTTTTCCCTATGCGAGAAACATTCATGCAGATTTTTCATTATTTATTTTCTTTAAATATAATTAATACATAGCGATAATATTTGGTGGCAACAGTTTGAAAATGAATCAATGCAGAAAGTAAAGCGACACATACTACCATTTTGAGACTAATAGCTCTCTTTCTCATCAAAATTGCAAAGAGTTTCAACTGCCTGCACCAGAAGCAACCACCAGTAATAGTACAGTTATTTTTTTTTCCACGATCGTACTATAACAGTTAGGTAATGATTATGGTTTGGGTTCAATATATTTTGGTTAGTTCTTATTTTAATAATTTAAGATTATTTGAGGGGCAAGAAATGGAAAGAATTTGGACAGTTCTTCCTGCAGTATTAGTTATTACTTGGTGTACTTGGTTATTACTTGGTATTATTATTACTTTTCCTTCATTACGGTTATTGTATTTAATAGTTTTGTGTAAGAAATTGAGAAATATATAGAATATCCTGAACTGATAGTATTAATTGATAGAACTGATATTTCCTCTCTATAGAAGAAACAGAATCTCCTGAACTGATTGTAAAGTAAGTTGGCCATCAGTAGATCATCTTATAAGTATTATATTCTAGATTTGAATAGTTCTGATTCTTATATGATTTCAAGAAAGAATAAGCCTATGTTTCGGTTATTAAATGTAGATAATTCTTTAATTGTTCCTGATAATACTAAGAAATAATCAAAGAATTATCTACATTGAATACAGCATTGTTCAACAGAAGAACAGTTTTCTTCCTCCACGATAATGCCAGGCCTCATACATCAAAAGCTACCAGAGAGATGTTCAAAACACTGGGCTGGGAAGTTCTGCCTTAGCCACCCTATTGCCTGGACATCACCCCATCTGGTTAGCTATTTTTGGTCATGCATAATTATATGTGGGAAACAGCAGATCCGAAAATGCGACGGTGTTAGAAAAGCTGTATCAAAATTTTTGGACACCAGAATAACTGAAGCCATTGGGGCTGGACCCTAAATTTGGAATTTGTTTTATTATCTATTTCAAATTTTGTAAAACTTTAACGAATTTTTGATTAACAAACTGAGATATTTAAAAGCAAGCAATGGCAACAATCTACGAAAAAAAAATCATTTTAATCTCCAGCGTGTGAGACTGTGTATCGGAAATTCTGAAGATGTGGTCATTTTAAAATTATTTTGTGATATTGCTGTTGAACTTAATTTTATGGTTTAAGTGTGAAGAATATGATATTTAATAAATAAAGGTGACACACAAACGTTAAAATAACGCCCCCTTTGGGCGTAATGTAAAATCTGAAAGCTTTCAGATTTTTTTAGTCCAAAGGGATTTAGTCCCGAAGGACTATTACTTTCGTTTGGGCGTTTTGCGTTGAATCATTAAAACGTTGAATCACTTTTCAAATTGTTGCCACTAAATGTTATCGCTCTGCATTAAATTTTAAAAAATGAAAAATCTGCATAAATGTATGCATGTTTTTTTTTGTTTTTTTTGACGTAGCTTTCTCTTCAAAAATCGTCTGCGTGCGTTGCACGGGAAAATAAAAAGGAATTTTAATTACAGTTCTAAATAAATAGCCAAATAAATGTGAAATTCGTAACAATATTCTCTAAAACTTTAACGAATTTTTCATTAACAAACTCAAAGATTTCAAAGCCAGCAATACC
>KK113969.1:295196-316489 GCA_000611955.2 Stegodyphus mimosarum
AGTAGGAATTTAATAAAACAGACTGATTACTTTTGTTACGGGTATTTCATGCAAGCCGTTTATTTGTATAATAATTCTCTATAATTCAGTAATTTTGAACTGTTGGAATAACATTTTATCCAAAGAATTATATACATTATTTTTTTCTTAGCACTGTTATTTATAAATCTCACGTGAAAAATTCCGGACGAAAGAAAATAAAATGTTATCAAACGCATGCATGATGATAATTTAAAGTTTTGGAAATTTTTATAACATTCTTTACTTATATTTTACGGTTCTCCACGTGTTGTAAGTACTATTTTTATAACATAACTGTTCAAGATCTGCAACTTAACATGGCTGCTAAGCACCGTCGATGTTTCAAAATTTAATTCAGCTGGAAACACTATTCTGGCTCTCGATCAAGAAAAGGGTGCGGCTCATTTTTCTGAAGTTATAAGAATAATAATTAAAAAAAATAAGCTCAGTTTATTTTTCTAGGTGTAACAGCAGATGAAAAAGGGGAAGTACTAGCAAATGAAACTTCTAGAAATTGTATATTTCTATGTATATTCTGCTTAGACAAGCTACTTATACAGGAAAAAAAATTTTTTTGAAACTAATTTTTAGACCAAAGGGGCTTTGTTCCTGAAGGTTTATTGTTTTCTTTTTGCGATTTTGCGTCAGAAAGTCTGTATCACTTTTCAAACTGTTGCCACCAATTATTGCAGCTCAGTATTATATTTAAAGAAATTAAATAATGAAGAATCTGGATAAATGCTTATATATTTCTCCAAATGGGATAAAACAACGGTACCTAGAGCCATCCAATTTTGAATAACGTACGTTTCCACCTGAATATGCGCAACTGAAAGCCCAAATTTGGAATTTGGAATTTGTTTTATTATCTACTAGCCGCTACGTTTGCAGCCGTCGTCTGGCTTTTAAGTGTACCGAAAAAATGCCTAAAGAGAACACCAAATATTAAATTTAAAAACTGCACAGAATTTTACTCTGCAGAACAATTTTATCGAAAATGAAACAAACAACAACGAAAAAAAAATTCAGTTAAAAATGTATTACATATAAAAAACATACAATAAAATAAACAATATCCTTTAATACAAATATTAATTATCCTAATAAATAAATTAACCAACTTCCCGTTGCCTTCTCTCGACAAACCTCCAGTATCCAAGAGAAACATTTAATTAAACTGCACAGAATTATCGCCCTTATTTTTCAGGGTGGCAATAGTGCTGATATCAGCAACAATGGCTGCGTGCCATTGTTGTTCATATAATGAGAGAGAATTATCGATTCAATATTATTTCATAAAAAAAACTCATTCCAATTTCGAAAAAATCGCTTCGAGGTACAATGGCTCTTGTCTAGATGCATCATGTGTACCAGATTTCATAGGCCTGGGTTTATTAGCTTATACGCAGTACGAACGAAAAACACCTACACAGATAGAAAGACTCATGCTTTTATATATATAGATATATAAATTAATTAAACACTTTACCTTTGCAAAAAGAAACAATTTCTCAGTTTCTTAAAAAAGGGGACATATGAAATACGATGAAAAACGTTGCCAAACCCACATTTCTAAATGAATGGAACTATTCAAAATGATGCGATTTCATCAAAAATCTATCAACAACAATAAGAGTGAAAAATTGTTGCCAAAACCATATTTCAAAATATGTGAGATGTGAGAAGTGTACTCGGAAGCTTCATTTAAAATTTTTTTAAAAAATACAAAATATTGTTATTTTTCCAAAATTCCTTTTGTAAAATGAGTCGGAAGGATTAAAGTTTAACGTGTTAAGTTTAACGTGTTAAGTTAACGTTTTAAGTTCGTAAAATAGCTAAATGCCTGCGTTTCACGACGATGTGAAAATGAAATGTATAGAGTAATATCTCGCTTTCCTATAACCCATTATGTCTCAAAATGACGCGATTTGTCAAAAAACATAAAATAAAAAATAATCTAATTCGAATTTCGAAAAAATCGCTTTGAGGTGCACTGGCTCTTGTCTAGATGCACCTATCTACCAAATTTCGTAGCCCTGGGTCTATTAGCTTACTCGCAGCACGAACGAAAGACACACACACACACACACAGACTCTTTCTTTTATTACATGTAGAGATTTCATATTTTGTAAAACTTTAACGAATTTTTGATGAGCAAACTCAAACGATTTAAAAGCGAACAATGGCAAAACTCTACGAGGAAAAAAAACCTTTTTATCTAAAGCACGCGTAACTGTGTATCAGAAATTCTAAAGATACACTCATTTTAAAATTATTTTGCGATATTGCTGTTGAACGGAATTTTATGGCTTAAGTGCGGAGAACATGATATTTAACGAATAAAGGTAACACACAAAACGTTAAAAAACGCCCTTTTTTGACCGTAATTTAAAATCTGAAACCTTTCACATTTTTTTTCTATATATATATATATATAGAATTTGAGCAGTAAACCATCATGCACTAAACTTTGATAACCCAAAACTCATGATCTCTAAGTTTTTCTTATGAATGAGGATTTTTCAAGCCTCGAATATTTCCTGTAGGAAAATCGGAATTTGACTTAATTTATAAAGTTTGTGTTTGTTAAAAGGTTTTTGCCTTGAGTCCATACATTCTTATTTTTCTAAGCTTCATACATGCTGTTTCAAGTAAAGCGACGATATGTTAATTAGTTATAAGTTAAGCACAACTCAGGAAAACATCGTTAGCATATATGAAAGATTTGTATGATTATCACATCTAGCTACTTGAGACTTTAGAACAATTTTTCCCAAGAAACAAAGTCCCTCCTGGCATTAGTTTAAAAAGGAGGTTCCTACCTGAGCAGTTTTGAGGAAACTTATGTCCCGACTACGTACACGGGACATTTTGCGAAGCTGGGGAAAATATCTCGCTTGCATTTCTTTAGCATAAGTTTCCGCCGAAGAACTGGTTTTCGCGTAAATTAACCAATCAGATATCTCAAATTTGATGATTCCCAGAAATATGTCTACCGATGCTCAGTCACGACGCTTACAGGTTTGGTAAAGATTTTATTAATCATTCTTTTCTGCCCGAGTAAACTTGCTGTTGTTAACTAGACTCATTGAAATTGATTCGTTGGAATGAAATTGTTATGTTATGATTAATGGAAATTATATTAATTAGGCATATAAACTTTTAGACTATTGCCCTGAGGGGAAGGATGTGCTCGTTTTAAGAGCGTTTTCAGTAAAAACTGGCTCATATTCACAATATATATTGGTAAAACTATGAAAATCCACGAGAAAATTAATTAGTGAGACGAAATCAACTACTACACGGACGAACTCATTTTGAAATTTAGGGGAGCTTGTGTTTTGAACTTCTTGAAGACAGTGAAAATTGCGCGAGTAGTTAAAAAAAAAATTAGAAACTTCTGCTAAAATGCAAAGAGAAAATTGCGCGAGCCGGAACATAGGCGAGTGAGTAAGGTACTAATTTTCCTTAAAAGCTGGGCTCTTTTCTAGCCCAAAGGGGCGTTAGCCCAGAAAAGCTATTAGTCTCGAATAGCCCTTCTGGGCTGTTATTTTGTGTTGAATCACTTTTCAAATTGCTGCAACCAAATTTTATTACACTATATTATGTTTAAAGAAATTAAAGAATGAAGAATCTGCATGAATGTATGTATGATTCTCGCACTGTGGAAAAACAGCGCTACTTAGAGCCATAAAATTTTGAATAACAAAGTCCGCCACCTAAATAAGCCACCTGGGAACCCGAATTTCGAATCTCGAATTTGTTTTATTATCGATTTCATATTTTGTAAAACTTTAACGAATTTTTTATTAAAAAACTGAGTGATTTCAAAGCGAGCAGTGGCAGCACTGTTGGGAATGAAACGTTTTTATCTCCAGCGCGCGAGACTGTGTATCGGAAATTACAAAGATATGCTGTTTTTTAAATATTTTTAGTCCAAATGCTTTCGAAGCGTGGTAACTGAAATAAACGAAAAAAAAGGTCCCTTTGGGCATAATATAAAATTTAAAAGATTTCAGATTTTTCTTATTATTGTTCTTTGTCGAAAATTTAGCTTCACAACCTCGTTTTGAAATTCAGTGATACCCATACATCCTCGGAAAATATGTTGCAAGGTTTTATACATATAAACATTCCAAATTTAGCTTTTTATGTTGTTTACGGTAATGAATGGTAAAATTTTCATCATACTTCAGTACATCAAATATGTTGTATAACTTTATATGAAATGTTCAAAAGTGTGTGAAATATTCGCTGATACCCTTCAGGACAAATTTCTTGCTTGATTACATTTCAATGTCTTTTAATAAATATTTCTCTTAGATTTGGGGGGAAATTTAAGAAAAAACAAAACTTTCTTATTTTGACGACTTTTCAGATTTGGGTAAAAGCAATATTTTACATTAAATTTGTAGCCGTTGCCATGAAGATATTCTTTACTAATATCTTTGAAACGTCAAAGCAAGAAATCTTTTATATTTGACATATAAAAATTTATTGAACATTCTACTAACTGAACGTACTGCTTCACAATCTACAGAAACGTTATAAAAAATTACTGAACATCTTACTAACGAAATTTACTACTTCACAGTCTACAGAAACATATATAAAGTTAAATCATATTTCTGAGAAAGTTGACAAATTTTCTATATGTTGTTGAGAGAAGAAACAAGAAAAACTAGCAGAAATCTGCGCGTAGTGCTGCAAAATTTATACCATCTAATATGGGAAATGAAATATATGAGAGAATTATTTAAGGATTGTAAGAACCATTATCCCCTACCTATTTTCATTTTTTGAATTTGCAAATTTTATTATATACATTTGGAACAGAAAAAGTAAAGGTTGAAAAAAACAAAAACAGTGAAAACCAAAGTTAATCCTTTTTTATTTAAAGCTCCAAACAGAACTTGTCGAGGGAAAAGTGTTTTGAAGCTTTAAACACAAAGTCAATTAACTGAACAATAAGAACCGGTTTCATTCCGATCAACTCACTGAGACCTCTATCGTCAATTAGTATAATGGTTATTAATTCTAGAAATTTTTTATATACAATGTTTCAAAAAATCTATACAAGTTTGAGGCTCTCATTGAGTTGGTCTCTTGAGATCAACCGGTTCTTGTTGTTCAGTTAATTGACTTTGTTTAAAGCTTCAGAACACTTTTCCCTTGACAAGTTCTGTTTGGAGCTTTAAATAAAAAAGGATTAATTTTGGTTTTCACTGTTTTTGTTTTTTCAACCTTTACTTTTTCTGTTCCAAATGTACATAATAAAGTTTGCAAATTCAAAAAATGAAAATAGGTAGGGGATCATGGTTCTTAAATAATTCTCTCATATATTTCATTTCCCATATTAGAAGTTAAATCATATAATGTACAAAGCTCTCCCATCCTCAATACTAAAGTGTAGTTCATGAAACGTTTTCCTAATTTCTTTCTAATGCAGAAAATCCCAATAAATTATGCATAAAATGATCTATCTCATATCTTAATGCTTTAAATAAATCGATATAGGAAATTGAAAAAGCGATTTTCTATCAGAGTGTAAGGTTTATCCTAAATTTATTAACAGTTATTTTAAGTTTATGCATCTTTCCTATCATTTTAGTTTCAGCTTACAATTTCCTACCAGAACGTAATTTCAGAAACGCAGTTAATGCAAATGAGTAAAAAGTAGTATTTAAGTCGATGTTTCACTGACTGCGGGAGAGAGAGTCTGAATTTCTGACTAGCGCTCGTTTGCCTTTTGGCTACGTCTCTCTTAGCTATTGCTACGCTCGGCCATACTTTAGACCCTTGTTAGGCGCCGACTTAATTAAGATTTAGGGGCCAACTACTTAGAATCTTGAATAGCTTCGGTTATATCTTCAGTTAGCTTTATTTAAGCTTAGTTAAGTTTAATTTCTTATTCATTTAAGTTCAAGCCCAAGTGGAGGCTTTGCTGTACGTTTCGAGTTAGAAAGTGATTATATTTGTTCTGAGAAATAAAGGGTAGTTAACCTTTATTAAGTCTTATGTCTCTGTTAACACACAGAGACTAACTCTGTTGTTAAGCAATTATTCACTTGTTAGTGTTTGTGTGGTTCAAGGATTGAACGCTGAATGAAATAAGCAAAACCCCCACAAGAGTTTCAAATATTTTTAAGGCTACATTATTTTGGGGAGAATTAAAAGAAGTAAAAAAGTACATTCTTTATTTCAGAACTGTAAAGATTTAGTGATCTCTTAATTCATCTCGTGTAAGCCACTTGGATTCTGGTTCAAATGATTGCTAAAAAACATTGATAAAAACAAACCTAGTTTGGAGTTAAAAAGCTAATTGTGTCATTAAGGTACGTTTTGCTCTGATTTTCCGTGATCTAATACGCAGGTTGTTTTTTTTTTAATCAGACGGAAAAAAAAGGAAACAAACATTGCATGATATACATTAGTCTTTTTTAAAGAACACATAAAACTACGCAATCGTTATTTCTACGTATCATTAAAAAAGGGAAAAAAATACTCCTAACCGAATTGATATACAGTGACACGTTACATATAAACGAGGCATTGTTCACCCTTTTTCACCTTTCTTTTCAATAAAACCCAAGCAAAATTTAGTTGACTGTAAGGAAGGAAAATATGATTTTTTTCCCTTATAAGCAGAAGCACTTAAAGAATCATTAAACCTACTTGAAAGTAAAATAAGGCGCAGTGGGCGTTTTCAAGAATAACATTTTGGTGGAACGGACATTTTTAATTAGTCTTCAGCATTTATAAAATCTTTTATAAGGTCTTTTGGTTATGGTAATATAAACTGAAAGCGCGTAATTTTAATAAAATCAAAATCGCTTTTGTTTTTCATTTCCATATTTATAAGATAATATTTTACTAGGAGCAAAATAATTCATAGCTAATATATTCAGTTTTGTATATGTGCACATAGTTTCTGTTGAACTTTATAACTGAGCAAAATGTATAACTGGAAAGCAGTTCACAGTGAAACGACTTGAGCTAATTGTACGAGGAAAGCTGCTAAATCTTTGAACAAAATTTCCTACTTGGTGGCTAAATAGCAGAATATTTATTGTTTGGTTTATTACTATTGTGTGGTAGATGAATTATTCTTCTAAAAATTGTGAAAGATTCAAGCTGCAACAACAATGGTAAAAGCAATAGTTTTTGTGATCAAACCACGCCAAAAGGAGTAAGGGAAAAATAAATGTCTTGTTCATCTTATAAATTTTTTCTCTGCAAGCGTAAAGTTACGATTTCATTACTAATGGGATTTCTAAAGAGTTAAAGAGCAACTAATTTTGCGAGTGATATAAGACAATGAAATTTTGTTTCATACTTGTTATGTTATGTAAGAAAATACCAATCTCCACCTCGTAAAAAGTTATAAAACGTCATTTGTTATTTAATATCAAAAGAAACGAGAGAAAGTCTGACGAATTTATAAAAGAAAAGTTTTATAGTAAGAGTTTGATGAGAGAAATAATGAAATTTTCACAAATTACATAGATTACATTACTATGAAAAATAGAAATTTTCTGTTTTTACTACCTTGTGCCAAGTGAAGGAAGTATTGCAATCGCGAAAAATTTCCCGTACCATATTTGCTCAAAAAAAGCTATTTTAACCACTCTCGAATCCATTTGAATGATTTTTTTTGTGACATCTGTACCTATGGACAGAATAAAGGATTCTTTTTGCTCAAACGGCTTGTGAAATGGATTTAAAATGGATTCAGAAGATATTTTTTCTTGACGTCTATACGTGCATGCGAGATATATAGTATTGTTAAGTCGTATTATAGTCGTTGCAATCGGCCGCACCAAACATGTATATATATACTCTGTTACCCGGCTCGGTGAGCTCTGTATTTTTATTCTTATACGTAGTAAATTATGCATTTTTTGCTTTAAAAGTGGTTGAAATATATACTTTCTTACTTTCCAATTAAGGTTTTTATGTCTTTTGTTAATCTGCATGCAATAGGATTAACATATTAAAAGTGACGCTAGGCCTAAGAGGTTGTCGTTTGTTTACATTTCTCTTAGTAGAATAGTGAATTAAGTCAATTTGTGCACCAACTTCAGTGTCTTTTTGCCCACTGTGACCAAAAGTTACCTTTCAAATTTGTGCACCGAAAATCTGGTCTTCTTGCCCGTTGGTCGAATTGCTTGCTTTGGTTTAGAAACTTTAATTTTAATTGTAAAAATCGTTTTTTTCAAGTGTTTTAATTGTATTTAGTGTTTTAGTTTATATGTATTTTACAATTTTTAATGAAGATGTTTTGAGTTTTATATATTTTTGAATTTCGGCGGATTGAGAACTGAATTGATTGAATGAGAACTTTATCTCTCTAACGAAATTCGAGGGAATAAATTTAAATGAAGGGCAATTAAAAATGTGTACAATTTAATAAATTGCACAAAGAAGTCATGTGGTGCCCATATCATATATTTTAGATAGATATTTGAGCTCTTATATAGATTTCAATCTTATCAGCTTATCTTTGAGAAGATAATAGGAGAAAGATTGACTGATTTGCAGTAGTTATCATTAGTCATAAGCTGTGGTAATCTTTTTACAATTCTAGGCTTAGTTTTTCACTTTATGATATTCAGGATTAGGCCTGAACTGTGACTTGTATCTTAAAAAGATGCCTTGTGTTAAACAGCAAATGTACGGAATTCTTTGATCCTTCGAATTTAAATTATTTTAATCTTATGAATTACTAATCCACTGATATTTGAACAATTAAAACTTACACAAAATTAATCAAAACAATACCATTTTTCTTAAAAAGATTTACTTTAATAATAACTTATATAAATAGTATTTTGTTAACCTGTGTATTGTAAAAGGCAATAAAAATAATTTTTTATTATACGTATGCCGGAGGAAAAGGACCACTTTAGCTTTATATTTTTAACAGGTTAGGTCGGAGAAAGGGAATAGGAATTTGAATTTGTAGTTTTAATAATAGCTAATGTATTTTGATATGAATGAAGGGGTACTAAAATAACAGGGATATTAAACCGTGAAAGCAAGCATTTCGTAACTACGGATCATATCGCTAAGCTTTTGTTAGCTTAGGATTTCTCATACCTGTTTGACAAGCGGCATCACTTTGAATAGAGCGATTGTTTTCCAGCGAGGATTTGTACGTGTTCCTATTGGCAGTATATTATCGTTTTTCTGAGGTATGACCACAAGAAAAAAACCTAATGTGTACACCACATGACTTCCTTGAACGGAATATTAAATTACACTCATTTTGCATTTCGTTTAAACTTATTGGATTGAATTAATTCTACTTCGTCTACACCGCATAAACCACAATAGAATAAATGCACTCTTTAAAATTCACTATATTTGTTTACCATAGCGACACTTTGGCGCTAGGTTCACTTGAAAGCGTTACATGTCATTCATTTTAAAACTCATCAGAATGCACAAAAATTATGTACATCTTCTGATGAATTATCTAATCGTTGCCACATGTTCTATTCAAATCTAAAACGATGTGTAAAAGAAATTAGACAAACAAAAAAAAAAAATTTAGTATTTTTCATTGAATTAATTCAGTTCTCACTTTGTAACAAGGCAAAAATACATAAAAACTCAAAATATCTATATTAAAAATTACGAAGTAAATTTTAAACTTTTATGTCCTCGAATAAATTCCAGAATAGATTAAACAAGATTTAATTCGCAATAATAAAAGAAGGCGTTATCTTCGTTTTTGCGAAGCTTAGTTTCGCCAGATTGTCAACATATCCACTATTCTGCTAATTTTTAAAAGTAAACAAATATGGCTGCTACAGTAAAAAAAAATTTCGCTTAGCCGCCCTGAAACAACTTTTAAATTGTTGATAATTATATAACTATAGCATTCAAATTAACTAAAGGCATAAAAACCTTAACCGAAAGATAAGAACAACATAATGCAATCGTTTTTAAAGCAAAAAAAATGCACAATATAAGAATAAAAAAACTGAGCTCACGGAGCCGAGTAATAAAGTGGATATATATATATATATGTGTGTGTGTGTGTGTGTATTTATAAACTTTTGGTTCAGCTGATTGCCACCAAAAAGGGAGATGCACAACTACATGTTATATGAGTCTTATATACAAAACTTTAACGTCTTATATACAAAACTTTTCTACTCGTTTTTGAGTTATGAGAGTTAGATACATACATACGTACGTACGTACAGACGCCAGGAAAAAAATTCTTTTCTGAACCCATTTTAAATCAGTTTTATAATTTGTTTGGAAAAAAAAAGTTCTTTATTCTGTCCATGCGTACAGATGTAACGCAAAAACATCGTTTAATTGCATTCGATAGCGGTCAAAATGGAAATTTTCTTTGAAATATGATACTCAAAATTTTTCGCGATTACAATAATTCCTTTTTACTTCGTAGAAGGAAGTAAAAATGTGTATGAAAATTTGATTTTGTTGAGCAACACTGTTGCTGAGACCATTGTTATACTTAGACAAATCTTTAAAGATGAATTAATCTTAAATGCAAGACTGTTTTTGCGGGTTCAAAAATAGCTACACATCAAATGAATAATACTGCCAAAACTTCAACATCCGCTGCCAAATGGAAACGAAGTAAATTGATATAAGGCTATTAATGAAGTCTATTCACGGCATTTTTGAAGAAACTCTCTCCTCCCAGCAGTTTTTACGAAACGATATGGTGTTTTTGTCTCCTTCACATTGTTCACTAAATTTTCTTGCTAAATGCGACTTTTTAGGTAAAATTCTCAGAAAGAATTACAGTGGATAAAAATATAAATGTGTGGATAAGACATTGGGTAAAGTGTATCGGGGTGGTAGAAAACGCTTTGGTGGGGACTAAAATGTGTAAGTGATGATATATGATGTTTGAAATATAGGTTTACAATATGATTTGTATATTATATGATTACGATATGACAAGTATTGTGCACAATATAATTGTTTAAAATAATTCAGGTTATTTTTTATAACCCTTATGTACCTGTGGCTATTTGATACTTAATTTACAAGAAAAGCATACAGATTGACAAAATTTTTAACGTAAATTAACTATTGACAACTTCTGGTTTAAGTCTGTTAAGGAAAAATTTATTTAAAACTTGAGAATTGTTATTATGATGAAATTCTTCATTAACAGATTTGGGAAAAATCGTAAGTTTAAACCATTCTATTCATAATTCTACATAATTTTCTGACACTCCATTTTCTTCACTTCAAAATAAAGTACCTTCCTTTCATGGCTTTCCTCCCCCCGCCCATCCGAAGCTTTAAAATCCTCTCCTTTCTGATTTTAATGAAAGAACTTCACTTACCTTGGAAATAACTCTTGGTCCTGAGGTAGCTGACACTTAATCGTAAGATTGAGAGCTTATCCAATTTCGATAGCACGTTCTGGTCAAATGGCAGTAGACTTGCTAAAGTGTCCAGTTCTGCATTCAGCCTTTCACGATGCCTTTTACTGGGATTTGACTTTGTTTGGCCTTCTTTAGGTGGTACACGAACACTGAAAGAATAATTCAGTTTCAATTATCAGTTACCAGAAAACAGCATATATGTGTTAAATATATAAAAAGAGATATATCTTTTACAGTTGCATAAAATATTCACTGATTACTGAATCTTTAAAAGATGTAAATGCAGAAAAAAAGAGCAATTAAAAATATTCTATAACTGATTTAAGAATTTTTGCAATAATTATTAAGTACAAATTATTAATAAGTACTTATTAATGTGAAATTATTAATAAGTAAATATAATAAGAATTCATTTACCGGCAGTGATCCTAATATGAAAACCGAATAGTGAAAAGAAAAAAAAAACTTTTCCTGCATAAGATAACATCCCTACAAATATATATATATAACAAAAAATCAAATTTTATATTATGCCCAAAGGGGCGCTTTTTAATGTTTTATGCATTTCTTTTATTTATTAAATACCATTCTCTTCGCGCTTAAACACATAAAATTCAATTCAACAGCAATATCACAAAATATTTAAAAACAGCATATCTTTAGAATTTCCGATAGACAGCCTCGCGCGCTGTAGATATTTTTTTTTTAAAAAATGTTTTTCTGTACAACGTTGGTATTGCTCGCTTTGAAATTTTAGAGTTTGTTAATGAAAACTTCGTTAAGGTTTTACAAATTATGAAATCGATAATAAAACAATTTCAAAATTCGGGCTTCCGGGTGCCGATGTTCGGGTGGAAGATTACGTTATTCAAAATTTGATGGCTGCAGGTACCGTCGTTTTTTTTCACAATGCCAGAAACATGCGTACATTCATTCATATTATTCTAATTTCTTTAAATATAATACGATGCGATACTATATGTTGGCAACAATTTAAATACGCCATTTACAGTGAACCAACGCAAATTGAACTTTAAAAAAAAATCATAAACTTCTCAGATTTTAAATTACGTCCAAAGAAGCGTTTTTTTAACGTTTTATGTGTCACTTTTATCTATTAAATATGATGTTTTTCACACTTAAACCATAAAATTTAGTTCAACAGTAGCATCGCAAAAATAATTTTAAAATGGGTATATCTTTAGAATTTCCGATACACAGTTCCGCGCGCTTTAGATAAAAAGTAGTTGTATGTTTCCGTAGAGCTTTGCCATTGCTCACTTTTAAATTGTTGAGTTTTTTCATCAAAAATTCGTTAAAATTTAACAAATTATGAAATAGATAATAAAAAAATTCCAAATTTGGCCTTTCAGATGCGCATATTCGGGTGGAAACTTACTTTATTCAAAATTGGATGGCTCTGGTTACCACTGTTTTATCATATTTGGAGAAATACACATACATTTATGGAGATTCTTCATTGTTTAATTTCTTTCAATATAACACAGGGCGATAACATTTGGTGGAAACAATTTGAAAAGTGATACAGTCGTTTTTAAAGAATCAACGCAAAACGAAAACAATAGTCCATCAGGGACAAAGCCCCTTTGGAATTAAAAAAAACCCCTCAGTTAAATTTTTAATGAACTTAAAATCTTTTACTGCCGTTTCAACTCCATTCAGTAACAGACACAGCTTCATATGCTGTGAAACCAATCATTTGATAGTAACATTATCAGAGATTTCTTACCTTAAGCTGACCTAATCCAGTGAAAAATAATCTTTTGTTATTCTTATGGTAATAGTAATTTGAAAAAATGTAAGACACAATTAAGTAAAGAATTACATGCTTCGATTTTTAATCTGGAGAACGCTTCAAGGTCTATTATTATAAAATGTTGTTTTTTATCTAATAACGAAAGTTGCTTTCATAAAAAAAATTTCACATTGAGAATTTAGTTTGCTTGCGTTATTTATAGGAATGCAAACGTATCTATAAGAGGTGGAAATCTTCTACCACAAATTATAATTAATATTAGAATGAAAGAAAGATTATTTTAGTATAAAATTGTGTCTTTTTCAGAATTTTAGCTAATTACACAACTGTTTTTAAAAATTAAAATTTCAGATAAGAAAATCACACCCATTATGCTGCAAAAAAATATTTTGTGTCCAAAGTAATTTTAGTAAATATATTCAAATTAAATTTTTATCATTTTAAAATTTATCGGCTTGAACATTAATACTTCTTTAATCGGCTTGATTAATACTTCTTTATAGATTTCATTCAGCAACTAATAAATATAACAATTTGAATTATTGAACTACAAATTATTATTTTTTTTGCGATTTAAAACTATGATACGCAATTCATACCTTTCTGGTAATTTTCTCTTACAATCAAACAATGCTCCTCAATCTGAAATTAACTAATAGATGAAATTCAGCAATTCAGCACTGTGACGATGACTGCGAATAGAAAGATTCTATTTACGAAGAGACAAGAATTATCCAACTTTTTCGATATAAATCGAAACTAAGTCCGCTACTACTCTTTTGAACTCTAGAAACGCAGCTTAAATACTACTTCTGAAACACGTTTACAAAATAAAAATCATACAAAATTTACATTCCGGCAGGAAACTGCAATTAGGAGGAACCGGAAAATCAAACTATAAGTAACTGGTTAGAATAATGTAAAACTTTACAGAACTTTCCGGTCTTTTTTCTTCATATTATTTTAAGAGTAAATACATTTCCTTTTAGTAAATTCATATATGATGTTTTAACATTAATTATCAATATTAAAGAAGATTTTGATAGAAAAGATGTCATATTAAAAGAGTCCTTATTTCCGCTTAGATCATATAATACTGTTATTATTTTCTACATATACACGCACACAAAAATGTAGCTGAAAGCTTTCAGATTTTATATTACACCCCAAAGAGCGCTTTTATTTTCGTTTACACATAACACACGTTTCAAAAGTATTTGGCTAAAAATATTTAAAAACAGCAAATCTTTAGAATTTCCGACAGACAGTCTCCCGCGCTGGAGATAAAAATGTTTTATTCTCTACAATGTTGACACTGCTTGCTTTGAAACTGTTCAGCTTTTTAATCAAAAATTAGTTAATAAAATATGAAAGACAATAAAACGAATTGCAAATTCCGGCTTCCGTGTTCGGGTGGAGGACTATATAATTCGAAATTTGGTGGTTGTAGGTACCGTTGTTTTTTCACAGTGAGATAAACATGAATACATTCATGCAGATTCTTCATTATTTAATTTCTTTAAATATAATATAGGGTGGCAAAAATTAAAAAAGTTATTAAAGTTTTCATTATTTAATTTCTTAAAATATAATACCAGGTGGAAAAAATTTGAAAAGACTTTTGTAGAGATTCAACGCAAAATCCCGTTTTGAGACTAATAGCCCTTCTTGGCTAAAGCCGGTTGGGCTAAAAAATATGAAAACGTTCAGATTTTATATTACGCACAAAGAGGCGTTTTTTTAAGGTTTTTCATGTTACTTTTATTTATTAAATATCACGTTCTTCGCATTTAAACCACATAAAATCCAATTCAACACCAATAGCACAAAATATTTATAAA
Source organism: Stegodyphus mimosarum (assembly GCA_000611955.2). Taxonomy (NCBI): domain Eukaryota; kingdom Metazoa; phylum Arthropoda; class Arachnida; order Araneae; family Eresidae; genus Stegodyphus; species Stegodyphus mimosarum. The sequence continues at coordinate 310,218 of KK113969.1, forward strand.
CAGCATATCTTGAGAATTGTCGACAGACAGTCTCGCGCGCTAGAGGGAAAAAAAAAATTGGCCAGTTTTGCCATTGTTCGCTTTGAAGTCATTGAGTTTGTTGATCAAAAATTCGCAATGAAACAAATCCAAAATTCAAAATTCCGGCTTTCAGATGCCCATGTTTGGTTGGGAGACTATGTTATTCAAAATTTGATGATTCGAGGTGCCGCCATTTTTTCACAATTTGAAGAAACACTGAGAGAAAAAAAAAAAGGACAGTTCTATATCTCCCGTTCTTTTGGGCCGATTGACGAAATTCAAATTGCGTTTTTCATGTCTCGAAAGCGCGACTTACGAAATATATTAGATTTATATATAACATCATTCTAACATAGGTATTTTGACACAAAATGGGTCTTTTTCTGAAATAACGTACCAATTTTTTTCCATATTTCGATTCTACGACTCAAATTATGCCTAAATATTAAATTTTGTAAAATTTGGTTGGAAATTTACGGAGAGATTCAAAAATTTTATTTGGGGAATATTTTTCAGTTTGCGCCAAGAATAATTCACTTGACGAACTTCTTAATACGCGGCAACCTATTTTCCTATCCCTTCCATTGTAATGGAGCGCAAAAAATATCACATCTTTCCTACCTTTTTACATTGTGCATAAACTGAAAATAGCCACATCATTCTTCTTTCAAATAATTTCAACAAAGTGCATAAACCACATTAGATGTTATCATCGCTTTCAACAAATATGGCAAATTTCAAAACGCGCCAATATATAAATTCACGTATATCTTCGAAAATTTTGAATAAAAAGCTCTAATTTTTTGTAGGTATACTTAGAAATACATCTACTTCAAGTTGATCGCATAAATGTTTAGGTTATAATTCAAAATTTTTTTCAAAGAATTTATAAAAATTATTTAAAAATACAAGTTTTAAAAATAATTCATAAGAAAATATGTGAATTTTGTTTGGAGTGAACCTAAATTTCGAACTGTGAAAGAAGGAATCAAGTGAGAGTAATAAAAAAAGAGATATTAATAAACACGTACCAAATTGAATTAAAACGGAGGAGCTAAAATTTTGAGAGCTAATTTTTTCAAAACAACTGCTGCGATTTTTACAAAACTTGGCAGTTTGTAATAATTTGAGTCATAGAATCGAAACATGGAAAAAAAAAATTGGAATGTCATTTCAGAAAAAGTCCGATTTTGTGTCAAAATACCTATATTAGAACAATGCTATATATAAATCTAATGCATATCATAAGTCGCGCTTTCGAGACATGGAAAACGCAATTTGAATTTCGTCAATCGGCCCAGTAGAACGGGAGATATAGAACTGCCCCAATTTGCTTTTTTGCGCAGTGTGCATTCATGTAGATTCTTCATTATGTAGTTTCTTTAAATATAATACCGGGCGCTAATATTTGGTGGCAACAATCTGAAAAGTAATACATCGCATTTATATTGATTTAACGCAAAATGCCGCATCTAACTGATAGCCCTTCTGGGCTAACGCCGCTTTGGCTAAAAAAAAAAGGGGGTGGGAATAGTAGATTCTTTTTTTTTTTTTTTTAACTGTATTCAGTGCATACAGCCAACAACCACTATCCCATTTTAAATGCCACAGCTACACAGCTAACAAATGTCAAAAGAAGGTTTGCTTTAACGGAGGAGAGGAATAAAAAGAACGGGGGTGCAGCAATAGGGAGAAGCAGAGTCAGCAGCAGTTCCAACGTTGTAAGTACATTACCAAATGACATGTAATAGCTACCTTGTATCATTCATTCCGCCGAGCGTCATGCTGCGCCGTCAGGTGGTGCAGAGGAAGGGGGTCGGTAGCACGTGCAGACTCGCTAGTCAGTTTGGCTACCTGAATCCCCATTCATGAGGTTTACAGGGCATTCAGCGATGGCCTTTTATGCAGAGGAACATATAGTGGTGACAAGTGGAATACGGTAGAGGGAACTGCTTAGTGCTTTAGGAGAATAAATTTAAAATTTAACTGAATTAGATTTCATAGAGGAAAAAGGGTTTGAGTTAAAAGTTGCTCAACTAGCGAACATTATTTTTTTCTTTAATATTTTTAAATAAGGGGTTGTTTGCTAATATTTAGTTAGTTCTCCGTCAAATTCCTGTAAATAACGTTTATATTTTTGCTTCCATATTAACCACATTTTATACCAGACATTGACATTTAGTTTAAATAATCTCATTGTTAATGAATAAAAATTAGTTTTAATTCCTCCTCTTTCCGCATGAGCTATAGCATATGCTATATCTAAATCTGAATTGAAATTTAATGTGCCGCCCAACCTGCATAAAGGTTAGCGACGCTGACTGCCGTACCGAAGGTCCGAATCCCGGAGAAGGCCTGGATATTTGTAAATGTACAGTGTCTGTGCGGCATGGGATCACTGTAAATATGCAGCGAGTCGAAAGTCCTCCTAAGAGGTTGTGGTATGGGAAAAGGGGCAGGAGACCCTCGGACTGCGTCTCCCAGGGGTGCACTTATTTAAAACTGGGGACGGAACTGAGTAGTGATACATCGCATTAAGTGGTATTGCCACCTGTATAGTGCCCAAAGCTCTTGGCAAAGATAGGCACAATCTTGACTCCTTTCCGCGATTATTTCGTGGGCTTGTTCTGCTATCAGACAAAAGAGCAAAATTTGATGCTTTAAATTGAATATCTTCATACTGCAAATTGCTCAGATATTGTATAAGGTATTTCTCCCGCCTTCTTCGCATGCCTTCGCGGTGTAGTGGTCAGCACGCTCGACGCGTAACCGACAGTTCCGTGGTTCGATTCCCGGCGAAGGCGTTGCTCATTTTTCATGTCTCCTGCTTCGAAATAACCTAATGTCTCTATAACTTTGTGTCTATAACTTTGTCTCTCTTGTGTCTTTTAATGGGTTGTTTTAATTAGAGAAATCTCACGAGACTCTGCCTAAGCTCCATCCCAGTGTCCTGCTGTTGCCTGGGCATAACCCAGAGGAGTTTATTCGTTGATAATTTTCGCATTACTAATTATATATGTTTGTTATTCCAATTGCATTAAATCGTGCCATTACGTCCAACGGCTTTTATTTCCGTGCCAATTTTCTTTCTGTCGCTTTCATATTACAATAAGTAATAACGTTCTTAAATTAATATTATCAGTAAGTCTGTAGCGTACAGGTCACACAAACACGTAGTATCATATCTACAGATATCGAGGCCCGGGGGGAAATCCCCCTGGGGCACCCTTATTCGGAATGATCACCATACAAAATATCAGCACAAATATATGATTAAGATTTTATTTCATTAAAATAAAATAGTTAAAATGGTATTAAAAAAATTCTTAAGAAAGAAAAATTTATACCTAGCAGGCAAAAATGTATTTAAAAAGGCTTATTAATCTGTCATTTTTGATGATTTAAAAATGAAATCAACTACTAAAGTAAAAAAAAAATCCGAAACGTTTTTTTTTTGCGAGTTTGACAACTGAATCTTTAGTCCAAAGGGGCAATTTGCCCAAAAAGACTATTAATTTCGTTTTGGCATTTTGCGTACATTCACTAAAACCGTTGTTTCACTTTTCAAATTGTTGCCCCCAAATATTATCGCCCCGTATTATATTTAAAAAAATTAAACAAAGAAGAATCTGCATAAATGTATGTAGGCTTCTCGCACTGTGATAAAACAACGGTACCTAGAGCCATCAAATTTTGAATACTAAACGTTTTCCCCCGAATACGGACATCTGGAAGCCCAAATTTGAAACCTGGAATTTCTTTTATCATTGATTTCATATTTTGTAAAATTTTAACGAATTTTTGATTAACAAACTCGACGATTTCAAAGCGAGCAATGGCAACGTTGTACAGAAGAAACACATTTATCTCCAGCGCGTAAGACTGTGTAGCGTAAATTCTAAAGATATGCTCATTTTAAAATTATTTTAGGATAATGCTCTTGAACTGAATTTTGTGGTTTAAGTGCGAAGAACACGATATTTAATAAATAAAGGTAACACACAAAATGTTAAAAACACGCCCCTTTGGACGTAATTTAAAATCTGAAACCATTCAGACTTTTTTTTAATAATTTCATCAAAATTTATGTTTTTAACTATTGCATTTTCAATGGAAAGAACTGCCACGCCATTAAATTTTACTCGGTTCATTTCTAATCGATTAGAGTGGTTTATTTGATTAGGGAAAAGTACTCAAGGGCTTTCTGTCTAAGAGGAAGGATGGCCTCGCGGAGGACTTTCTAAGAAACTATCTGCCTAGTATACATGTTACACACGGAGAAAAACACTAAAGCGTCCATGTAGTCAGCTCGTTCGCCTAGAACCTCAAGGAAGTCGAACTACCAGAGTTCCGCGATTTTACCGCTCTGACAGGCGCTGGTGGGCCTGTCATTTTCAATCGAAGACAGCTTTTAGTGTCAAATATAAGTTAGGGACTGACGCTTACAATTCTATTATTTCAATAAGCTTTAATATTTTCAATGCAGTAAACTTTTTAACTTCGTCATTTCTTATATCCGTACGTATAGGTACATGCATTTAAAAACTTAAGGTTCTCTGGAGATTCCTCCTGATCAGAATCCCCGGGCGGTACCCCTTTTCCTCCGCACACCCTTGAGAATACTTATTTCATCTCCCGTTAGACTCCCGTTGAGTGACCAGGTTAGCTGAATAAACATTTTTTGTTTTTTTCGTGTCAAGTGGAAACAGGGGCTAGTTTTAAGGAGCTATGGAAACAGAAGTTATCGAATGTCTTCGGAGAGGACATATGTCTTAAGGCAAGTAGCATACGTATGTTTTGTTACAGTTAGTTAAATATTAAGTACTGTATCTTTCAAGTTAACACACTGAAGTTAATCCTTGATTAAAAAAATAGAATGCATCTAAGAATATTATTTAAATCGTGTTAAATAAAAAATTGCGCTGCTTATAGAAAGTGAAATATACAGGTAAATGCTATTACGTCCGTTTTAGTATATCAGAGTGAGCTGTTTACAATTGGATTCAAGATAAATATTCTTTACTAATTTTAGCTAGTAAATTGCCGATTAACCAGAGCAATACCGACTACAGTGAAAGCAGTTAACCTAAAATAACAATTAATCCAGCAGCATTTAAAAAAGCTTAGGCAACAGGAATAATTAGGAAACTTAGGAATCATTCATATTATGATTAATGGAAAAATTCTCTTAACGATTTACCTGGATTTCTACGCATTTTAATTTGGAAAATAAGTTCGTTTCGCCATATAAATGAAATTAGCATTCATAACAAGAATTATTGCTTTTGTACCAAGGTAGAAAATCTTTGAGAAAAGACGCTTAATGGATGTACGCTTAATCTATTTTTTACTATTGAGCAATTTATAATGAATGATTTAGCAATGTTTATGCATTCCAGGTTATGTACAATTAAATTACATAATATTATAGCAAAAGTCAATCTAAATACTGTGACATCACCTATTATGGACTACTACTATAACCCCACAAATATTCTCCTATTGTTTATGTTCTCCGTAGAGATTTTTCTTTACATTGGTGGTTTGTGACAGAAATTTGTCCATCATTCTGAGATGTACAGATTTAACTTTTTTTTTTCTTTCCAAACAAAATCCAGTTAATCGAGAATTGACCGTATTTTATTCATTATTTTCAACAGTACTTTTGGCTTATTGGAGTTATCTGCTGCACTAATTAGTTTTTATACAATTATAACAGTAATTGTGTAAAAGAAATCAATATTACGTGTTTCAAAATCATATAAAAGGTTTCGAATAATGTATTATATTATTAGAAACTGCTTTAGAGTTTTCTGAAATGTTTCTTTTCTTTTTTTTTTTAATGAGCCTCAAAGAAAAAGAAATGTAATAAGAAAAGATTATTTAGTAAAGAGAAAACACACGAAGATTCACTTTTGATCTACAATACTCCAGAGGAGGCATGGAATCTGAAAATCTCGTATACTTTCTCTTTCTACAGAAAAAGAAAAATTGTCTCGAAAACATTTTTGCTTCGAAAGTATTTTTGAATCCACAGGTTATTCAAGTGTCATTTCGGAAAGACACGACATTCACGAACATCTGCACATTATTACATGATTCGAACTCGTACTTAACAGCGCGCATTAAGTTTTCATTAATCATTCCAATAACATATTCCGCAATTAGTAAAATAAACCACACTTTTTTTCTTTTCCATTCTTTCTTTTTTCCTTTTCTTCTTCTTTTTTTTTTTTTTTTTTTTTTTTAAA
>KK113969.1:320627-332277 GCA_000611955.2 Stegodyphus mimosarum
AAAAAAAAAAAAAAAAAACCTTTCTACAAAGCAAATGTCGTCTCTAGATAAAATTCTGTGCTTTGCACGTTTAGAGATTTCGCAGTTCTTCATATGGCGAAACCCGAAAGTAAAAGTGTTTATACGCAAGCACTGGAGCACTCAAGAACTCTTGCATACATTTTTGAAGAAATTACAGTAATATCTCAGGCGATACGCTTCTCCTACTTGCGCAATAAAAGTAGACTTGGTTTGTTCGCTTTCTTTCCTACTTTTGTTTTGTAACTGAGCGGTCGCTTTTGAAGGGACCCTATGTTAAAACTTCTTAATATGTCAAAAGTCTTTTATTAGTGCAATTGTCATGGCGCTAACTGTCCAATGTTAGAGCTACGGCTTTGGTATTTTAATACTTCTAATATATAGCTCTTATTTAACTAACTACGAAATAACGACAACACATAGATAAAATGAATCACACAAAAGCTGCAATTCGTAATTGCAACCTGAAACAATATAATCAAAACAGAAAAACTAATTGGCAGCTTAGTACCAAAATACAACCAGAATTTTTGATTTATCGAAAATATATTTCCAATGACACATATATAACGAATATCTTCCGGAGCCAAAGAAATGCTTTGACTAATTCTTATAACAAAACAGAAAATATAATTAAGCATTTACCATTCAACTACTACTCTGCTTAGCTTTGTAGAATCATTAGATTATTTTGAAGCAGGAAATGTGAAAAAATGTGCAGTGCCCTCGCCGGGACACGAACCTGAAACTCTTGAGTGAGCGTTACGAAGGCATGCTGAAAGGAGGAAGAAAATGCCTTATATACTCCCCTCACCAAATCCTAAGTGGTGACGAATTATCGACCACCACCTTTTAGTTCGGGCGCCACTGTAGAGTCAATAGATTATTTTGAAGCGGGAGATGTGAAAATGTGCAAAGTCCTCGCCGAGACTAGAACAGGAACCTCTCGAATGCGCGCCGAATGGGCTACCGTTACACCACAAAGATATGCTGGAAGGAGGGAGAAAATGCATTACAGCTTCTAAAATGATAATTTCCGGCAGGTGGTTTATGTTTCTATTAATACTGATCTATGTCGCCGGGAAGGTAAGCTGGTTATCCAACCCAGTTACTCAGAATATTCTCCACAGCGACAACTATAGCTGCACTATTCACAGTTTACACTATTTATATCAAAACATAAAGTGAAGAGCTAATTATATTAAAAATTACTTTTGATGCATTAAGACTGATTTGTTAATATCTAAAACTGTCATGCAAATCAGAAACTGAATGACTAGCAGTTTGAAAACTAAAGGCAGATAGATTAAAATACTGGTAATTTGATTGTTTTTAAAACAGAAAGCACACAATTAAATTAAGAAAGTGAGCTAAAATAAAGGATTTTACACCAGATACGAAATAAACGGCATCAGAAGCTTCTTTATGTACTAATTACTAGCGGAATTACCCGATGTCCGTTAAGTTAGATTAAGAGTAATGTATCTAACAACAGAGAGAACGGTACAGCTGTAATCCTTCTCTGATAACGATACAAAAAAATATGTTTCACAGTCATACGTCTTTCAGTCTGATGCGATATGCAACCGACATAAAAAATTCTATAGAAAAATAAGTTAATTCTCTCTCTTTATATCAGCAACAATGGCACGCCGTTTTAATTGATTTTCTCCTTTCTAATAAAATGGTTATAAAAACTCAAGTTCCATGCAATATTTCACCTATGTTCAATTTTAGCCGATTAAAGACGGCAAAATACTGATCATAACTGATCAGAAATCAATAACGCGAACAAACAAACATTCTTTATATATATATATTTTGTAAAACTTAGGAATTTTTGATTAACAAACTTTACGATTTGAAAAGCGAGCAGTAGCAACACTTTTCGAAATAAGCATTTTATATCCAACTCCGCCAGACTGTTGCCACTCGGAAAAATGAGTGCGAAAATTAGCGCTTTCAGAGCTTTTAATTAATATTTCGGCTGATCAAAGTGATAGGAAGATGGGAATAGTCGAAGTGGCTTCTCAAGAATGTTTGGAATCGGGAATAATGTATTTAATGTTGGGCAATGCTATTTTTAGTTCATCGTAAAACTTAGAAATATTTTATTAACAAACTCTACGATTTGAAAGGGAGCAGTGGCAACGCTTCTGGAAATAAAGCATATTTTCATCTCCAGCTTTTGAGACTGTTGCCACTAGGAAAAATGAGGGCGAAAGTGATCGTATTTTCGAATTTTTAATTTATAGCTCTGATTTTAGCTACCTTTCCTTTTTTTCGAAAAAAATTGGACGTCGACCGTTTCCAGGACCCATAAAGGAATTGTAGCAAGTTTAAGGACGATAGTTATAGTAGAGACTGAGTTATTAGAGGATAAATACACATACTTTCTTCCTTATATATATAGGTAGATACTCGATTAAAAATAAATTAAGGATTTACCTTGTTGAGAAATCCATTTAATGTTTTCGAAATCGCTCAGTTTGTTAAGCAATAATAAACTGATTATATCTTAATTGAAACTAAAAGTCTTAAGACTTTAAGATGCTGCGCAAAAAGCCTCGTTCAACAGAAATTAAAAGTATTGCGTTACTCTCAGTGACAACACTAGTCAAGGCGAAGGGAATTCATGGAAATGTAACGTATTCATGGGAATGTAACGTAACATAGCAATGCAACAATTTTGGAGAAAATCTCCGCAAAGGAGATATTTAAAGTCACCAGGCTAAACTATAAGAATACATTTAAAATTCTTTATTTGTTATTTAGTAGATTTTCTTGGAATACCACTGACTTAATCAGCATAATTAAGTATAAAAATAAAAAATAAACAGTCAGTTACTCAAAAGCAGTTCCAATAAATTCAATAAACCGTGTAAACAGAATTTTTTTCATTAGCATAAAAGGCTAAGAACATTTATACCTCAAGACAAACATCAAACCAACCGAAACCCATATATTACAGATTTGATGACGCCTTAGTAAAGTTTAACCAGAAAATAGCATTAAACAACGATGCATTTGGGGTCTCAAATGCAGTCAAAATTATGCGCAATTCAACAAGAATACTGAAAGAAGGCTTTGTCCCGAAGCGCGTCGGTAAACCAGCCAGGTGGATAGATTAAAAAAAGTACGAAAAAGAAAACGGTTAAAAAAACTGCGGTGGTAAGCATGAGACGAATACAAGCTCTCAGTAGTCGGTTCTCAACAAGAAACGGATACTAAAAGCTGACTCGGAAACTGCAATAATTCTAGTGGATCCCCCTCTTTCTTTTCTCTTTTCTAAACGTTTGCCAGACTCTTTATTAACGTTTCTGTTTAGGGTAATTGTATAAGGGCCCGTAATTCAACTACTGTTGAATCTTTACTGATCTCATTTTTCTTTTTTTTTCTCTTTTCATTACACGTGCGCATAGTGAATAAGTTCCGTGTAATTATTTCAATTAGTGCTCACAAGATAAAGATTATTTACTTGGGCAATTCATTTCTATTAGGAATTTCGATCAAGAATCGGTGCTTTGAACAAGTTAAAAGATATTATTTGCACGAACGGAGTTTTTCAGTTATATTTTATTTTATTACGCGTTAACTCCAGACTTTTTTTCATTTTTTTTTTGAAGCGTTTATAAAAACAGCTCAAGTAATGTAAATTTTCCATCCAGTTATGCGGCTAAAATAAAAAGAGCTCTGGCATTCCTTACGTAAATAATCGTTTTGGAAAGCGAAATTCTAAGCAGCATGATAATTAATCCTTAGGGCATTGCGAAAAATTTTTCAATAATTCTTCCAGTTTAATTAGTTTTCTTACCGTGAAAAAAAAAGTGGCTTGGTCTGTTTCTAGTTTAGCTCATATCTTAAGTTTGTAACATGCATTTATGCTTAGAAATTACAAAATATATTTTTATTTTATTTAAAAAAAATATGATATGGATTAATCACATGACTTATCACACGGCCTATTAAATTATATATATTTTTGCTACATTTCTATTAAACTTATTTCCTCCAATTTCATTAGAGATATATTTCACATTCAATTAATTCAGTTCTCATTTCGCGACAAGGCAAAAATACATAAAAACTCAAAATATCTTCTTTAAAAATCAAAAATTATAGTAAAACATAAAACACTAAATACAGTTAAAAACCCATTTTTACAATTAAAATTAGAGTTTCTACGCAAAAACAATCAGTTGGACCAGTAGGCAAGAAGGCAGATTTTTCAGTGCAGAAAACTGAATCTTTACTTTTGGTTCCACTCAGCAAAAAGACATTGAATGTGCAGAAACTGACTTACTTCTCTCTTCTGCTAAGTTTCAAATGTAAACAAATGGATGATCCGTTAGGCTTAGTTGCACTGAAACAACTTTTAAACTGTTGATAAGTCTACAACTATTGCATGCAGATTAACTAATGGCATAAAAGTCTTAACCGGAACAAAACAAGAACATAATTCGATCATATTTAAAGCAAAAAAATGCACAATTTACCAATGTATAAGAATAAAGAAACTGAGCTCACCGAGCCGAGTAACACAGTGGGTATATATATATTTGTATACTTTCGTTGCTGTCGATTGCAACCAAAAAGGGAGGTGTACAACTATATGTTATAGCAGTCCTATATACAAAATTTGAAAGTTCTGAGGCTACTCATTTTTGATTATGCGAGATACATACATACGTATGTACGTACAGACGTCGCAAAAAAAAAATTCTCTTCTGAATCCATTTTATGTTAGTCTTATAACTCGTTTGGGAAAAAAGAGTCCTTTATTCTGTCCTTACGTACATATGTCAAGCAAAAGCATCGTTAAATTGCGTTGGATAGCGGTCAAAGTGGATTATTTTCTTTGAATATGCTACTGGAAATTTTTCGCGATTACAATACTTCCTTTGTACAAGAAAGTAACACGTGAGGAACCTATCTTTTACTTTGCTGCTACTAAGTTGCGGTTACGAAAAATTTCAGGTTAGATCTCTCCTTTAAAACTTCTTCAACAGATATTACTTCTGCTGTGAAAATCTATCTCGTGCTTTAGAAACGATAAATTTGCGTCGTGAGCAGCTAAGCCCGGCATTAGGTAGATGCTTATTAAAGATAAAATCGTTTCCGTATTCAAACTAATTCAAACTCAGTAGTATTTGAAATACTAACGTGCCATATTCATGTATTGAAATATAAGTCTTCAAATATATAAATAGTTAAAATAAAAATAGGACTTCATAATTTTCTTGCAACTACTTAGTTACTGAACAGAGTTTCTTAACAAGTTAGCTAAGTTCGCTTAAGTTAAACTCCATTTAGTTATTATATTCCATTAAATGATTTTGATAAAATTTTTATGGATAAAGAACGATTTAAACTTAAGGCGATAAAGAGCTTAAGGGGATTTGCTTTTATCTGATACATTGAATCTTGGTTCGAGCTCCAGCTTGAATTTTCCATGAAAGCAAACTTTTTAGCACTGTCATATCATTTTTTTCCTATTCCTTTTGAACCATTTTCACAGTTCAGTGTATCCGTATTCATTTTCATTCAGTGTACTTGGGTATAGTTTTCCTTAGGCTTGTTTTAACAAAACGCAAAGGTCCATTCAGTTTTCTTCATTTAATTTTCTTCTCTTAAAATTTGACATGACGGAGGGGGAAAAAAAGAATATCAAATAATATCTTTAAGAAAGCATATACTTACTAAAAATGCAATAAAACCTTGTATTAGTAAAACCTCAGAATAAGTAAAACAATAACTAGATTTTTACAGTGGCTGATCCGCAACAGAAGTCGAGACTTATACGAGCACGCACAGAAAACTAGAAATCATCAACTTCGCAACATACAAGATAATGCTGAGGGGTGCGGGCAGGGGAAGAAAAGTAGATACCGTATGTCTCTCAGAAGGGCTATCGCAACCGAATCTGGTGGGCATGTTTCTAGCACTGTGATAAAACGACGGTACCTAAAGCCATCCAATTTTGAATGACGTAATCCTACTGCGAATATGGGCATCTGGAAGCCCAAATTTGGAATTTGATTTATTATCGATTTCATATTTTGTAAAGCTTTAACGAATTTTTGATTAACAAACTCAAGGATTTCAAAGCGAACCATGGCGACGTTGTACAAAGCATTTTTATCTCCAGCGCGTGAGATTGTGTATAGAAAATTCTAAAGATACGCTCAGTTTAAAATTTTTTCGCGATATTGTTCTTGAACTGAATTTTATGGTTTAAGTGCGAAGAACATGATATTTAATGAATAAATGTAACACACAAAATGTTAAAAAGAAGGTCTTTTGGGCGTAAAAAAAAAACGCCGCTTTGGACGTAATTTAAAATCTAAAACCTTTTACATTTTCTTTTTTTTTAATTTTTTCTTTTTTGTTGTCCCCAAAGGACATGGAGAAAAGCGAAAATTCCTCTTAAATCGCCAACTTTGTGAAAAATATACCAAATCATATAAAAATTCTTCGTCCATATCTTTCTTTATGCATAATACATCGAGAGAAATCTCAAAAGATCTCTTGCTAAAAATGGTTTTGAATAAGAGGTTTGTCCGGTTGAGTTAGCGTCACTTTCTACCATCCTGGATTTACGGTTCATGTGCCGCCGCGTAACGGGAACAATAGAACGCCATCGTGATTCTTGTTCCACGCCAGAAAATGTCAAAGACATGATATTTCTGAAGTGAACGATCGCAAGGAAGGAAAGAGGTTTGAATGGATGTGTGTACGCCTATTCTTTGAACAAGATTCTAAGATAGTACGTTGTTAGCAGCTTTTTGTAGTGTTGAGGTTTCCGAGGAGACAGACATGCTTAACCTTATGCTAACTCTTTCTTAAAATTTTTAGTAGACGCACAATATTTAAACTTAATGTGCCCAAATAATGTTGTATAAAAAAAGAAGCAGTATCATCCTATGCGTTTTACTTAACATATTGAACATAAAAGTAGGGATGGAATGAGAAAAGTGTTTATATTTTGATGAAACTCACGTTATAACATTTATTGTTTCTTCTGCCAGTTTTCAAGAGGCTATTTGGAAGTATTTAAGAGCATGAAACTCCCTTCAGGCACTTTCTTTGTTTAATTTGTTTAACAATAAAACACCAGAGGTTATTTACCTAACAAGAGAGATGAATCCTAGAAGACTATTCAAAGAAAACTAGCTCTCATTTGCTACACACGCATTAAAATCGAAAATTGTATGGTCAACCCGCTCAGCTTTCTAGAACCGAAGTGAAAGCTTTCAGGGTTTTATGTGCTGTTTCGCTAATGATGGGCAGCGTTTAGGCATATATCTTACTCCGAGTTAGCTTTTGCAATACTACCTAAACGTTCCTCGAGAAAATGAAATTAAAATGACTTCAAAACTTACTTGGAAAAAAGTGAGCATTCACCCAAGCTTCCAAATTGAGAGACTTCAAGCTCTTTAGCCAGTGGAAAAAAAAATAAATAAAAAAATTTAGGAGCTATATTGTCAAAAATACAGCATTAGCTGTGTAGTCAAAAATACGGTATTAACTGTGTAGAGTCATTAGGCTATTTTTGAAGCAGGAAAGAAGAAAAATGTGCAATGCCCTAGCCGAGATTCGAACCTGGACCTCTTGAATATGCGCCGAGTATGCTAACCATTACACTACGAAGGCATGCATAAAGGAGGAAGAAAATACTTTACATAGTCGGCCTTTTAAAGGGAGACTGAGGATTAGAGGATCCAGTCGCCAAATCCTGGTGGTAAAGAATCATCATCCACTAACATTTTAGTTCGGGCGCCACTGTATAGATATTACCTTATTTGGAAGCAGGAACATTTGTCATTTTTAAAAGGTAATTTCCATTTAGCAACTATTTCAAAATACTCGCAATTTGTCTAGATTAAACATCTTGATCTTGCAATACCTGACTTACCAAGGTTCTCGAAAATTCGACAACAGTTGTACTTCCAGTTCACCAGTTACCTTGTAGAGTTATTAGGTTATGTCGAAGCAAGAGATATGAAAAATGAGCAGTGCTCTCGGCGGGATTCGAACCTGGACCTCTCGAATGCGCGTCGAGTGCGCTAACCGTTGCACCACGAAGGCGAGCTGGAAGGAGGGAGAAAATACCTTATAACTGTATTGCAGGATGCCATTTTCCAAGTTAAAATGCCTTTTTGAAAACCATAGCTATCTTAAACGCGCAGACAGCATATTTATTCAGTTCTACCTTAGAGTAAGCATTTAATTATAATTTGATAATTTAATTCCTTTTCTTGGAAATATCTCTCAAATATCTAGATTGGATGGACGAGACTGCCTTATATAAAAACTATCATCACTTAAAAGGCAGCTTTAAAAATACTTTCCAAACTATAATGCAATGTAAATATTTAACAACTATTCCATCAATAATGTAAATAATTTAAATAATTTGATGAGATTGGATTATTTTAGAATACTTCCCACACTATTACATTAATAATATAAATAATTTAAATAAATTGATGAGACTAAATTGTTTAATAATACTTCCCAAACCATTACATCAGTAATGTAAATAATTTAAATAATTTCTTAAGATTACTTCCCAAACTATACATCAGTAATGTAAATTATTTAAATAATTCGATGAGATTGAATAATTTAAGAATACTTCCCAAACTATTGCATCAATGATGTTAATAATTTAAATAATTTAATGAGATTGGATTATTTAAGAATACTACCCAAACTATTACATCAAAAATGAAATTAAATAATTTGATGAGATTGGATTAAGGCATTTTCAAAAATATTCTTGACAATTTGAAGTAAATGAAAGGAAGCAAATGGGACATTGAAGAATTTCACTACTGAAACTGAAACTGAAACTGAAATAACTTAAACATAGCGTAACCACTCATATTATTAGAACAAAATTCCCTGTTTAATTAATCATTTTACTAAAGCTTACATCCCTTTTCTGACACCGACAATTTCCTTTCCTTACTAAATCCTCCCAGAAGGTAACGTCGAAGGAATATATAAATTTAAACTGCCCCTTTATGTAAATAATGATCATCGTAATGAGCTCTTCATTTAGCAAATCTCTACGCAGCGTTTAGGAAGTACAAAGGCATTTACGTACCCCTTAAGTAGTCATGTATTTAGTTTAAAAGTGAAATTAAGTCTGACGTGACAGCGGTTTGGTTTCTGGATTGATGCCTGGATTGTAATGCAGATGGAAGCTGGTACATGTTTAACTCTTTGTCATAGCTATGATCGAGAGTTAATAAATTATTACGGCAAATCACGAATTATGCAGCATCACGCAGTTAGTTTCTTGTCTTTAAAGACATCTGTTGCAGATAAAGATGTGGAATAAAAAGAATCAGATGTTCTTATCAGTCTTTAAGCGACACTTAAGATGAAAGCCGAAGACATCTACTTGTTGATTTATTACTTCATCTGGAAAAAATGTAAATGCAATTTACTGTTATTAAAATATAACAGAAATGCAATTATGCAGCCATATTATACCGGGTAGCTTCAGTTGTCCAGATAACTTAGTCTTTGTGTGTCAAATAAAATTAAAAAAAAAAAAATTAGAATCTGAAACCTTTCAGATTTTAAATTGCGTCAAAAGTGGCTTTTTTTTTAACGTTT
Organism: Stegodyphus mimosarum; assembly: GCA_000611955.2. Taxonomy (NCBI): domain Eukaryota; kingdom Metazoa; phylum Arthropoda; class Arachnida; order Araneae; family Eresidae; genus Stegodyphus; species Stegodyphus mimosarum. The sequence goes on from KK113969.1 coordinate 330,276, forward strand.
TGTGTGTTACCTTTATTTATTAAATATCATGTTCTTCGCAATTAAATCATAAAATGCAGTTCAACACCACTATAGCAAAATAATTTTTAAATAAGCGTATCTTTAGAATTTGTGATGCACAGTTCCACGGGCTGGAGGTAAAAAAGGTTTTTTTTTTCCCCTTAGAGTGTTGCCATTGTTTGTTTTTAAATCATTTAAGTTTGTTCATCAAAAATTTGTTCAAGTTTTACAAAATATGAAATAGATAACAAAACAAAATTCAAATTCGGACTTCCAGATGCGCATATTTGTTTGGACCACCTTATTCAAGATTGGATGGCTCTAGGTATCGTTGTTTTATCACATTTGGAGAAATATACATACAGTTATGCACATTCTTCATTAATTAATTTCTTTAAATATTTAAATATAATACAGAACTGCAATATTTTGCGGCAACAGTTTTAAAAGTGATTCAGACTTTTAATGTTTCCGGATAAAGGTACCGGCACCTTTATGGAGAATGCATTTTTAAAGTTGAACTTAATAATAATTTTATGATGAGGCTCATTTGTAAAGTTTTCTATCTTGTCAAAATTGCTTAATCTGTTTAGAATGATGGCATTTTTGTATTCAGAGCTTCAAACTGGTTCTAAAAAGTTAAAAAATCTCATAAGTTAAAGAAAGTCATCGGCTTTTTCAGGAATTTTTTTTCATTTAATTTGAATCCTTTAATTTCAGAATCTGATACGGCCTTCTGAGATATTGTTTTTCACTTTTTTATATTTTCTTCGAAAATAAATAGTAAGAGGTATTTAATATAAAATTTTCATACAATTAACACAAAATTACAATTTAATACGCGGCCTAGATGGTATAGTGGTTAGGGTGGGCTTACTGCGGTTCTGAAGGGCCCTGGTTCGAACCCCCGGAGAAGGCGCGGCTGTAATTGTCCATCCCTTCATTGGAAGCAACGGTGGCCCACATATTAGGTGCTTCCACAACAAAGCCACCACCACTTCCGGGCCTAGTAGTGGTCAAGTCGACTAAGTGCTCTCCAGCGAGAAAAAAATTAATGCCAAATTCCATTACACATTACTTTATGTTCTTCTAATACCTGCATGCTTAAAAAATAACACTTTTTTTCCCCTTCCTGACTGTGTTGTGTCACAGTTTGTATTTATACCATACTGGAAATAAATAACTTAAATATAAGTATAAATTTACTGTCAAGAATATTCCTTATTGGACAAGTTAAACAGCAAGAATCAGCGTAATATTTGTAAACGTTGCAGTCTCTGAAAGAGGGTTTTGGAATTTTTATATAAAGTGTTTTTATAATGGTTAACCACATTCTCAGTTCTGGACCAGGACTTTTGATCAATGACAGTGAATTTTGGACACGAATTAGCAAGTTCCAGATGAAGCTTATATAGCTCATTTCGCTGATTCTTGTTCTTTAACTTCTCCAATAATCGTTATTTTAACCTAAAGAATATTCCTGGCAGAAAAGTAATTCGAAATCTAATTTAATATAACTGTCAGTTTTTTCTAAATAATTTTTAAACTATTTGGTGAAAACTTCCTTTTTTAAGTTTTTTAAAATTTTTGGAAGCTTTTTATGAAACTTCATTTGTTCTAGGCAGTTTTTGGATATGAGAATTTTAGGAAAATGTTAAGTCTACGTATAATTAAATAATTCCTTAGTTCTCTGCAGCTTTATATATGAGTATTTTCTGGTTATTTTGATTTGGAGAAAGCTAATATAATACGCTTTCAAACCGCCCTTATTTTAGGCTTTAAATAATAACATAATAATTTTTTTATTTTAATAATGTTGTTGGTATTGGTCAGGGTTTCACTTTTTTGTTTATGATTGTAATTAGTTCGTCTGGCCTTTTTTAAGCCTTTTTAACATTTTATTTTTCAGGCTTTCACCTAAAATATTTTCTACGATTTTTAGCTTGTGTTTTTATCTTGTATTTCTTTTCTATATTTTATTTTTGTAATTCCTGGTGTTGGA
>KK113969.1:332325-357675 GCA_000611955.2 Stegodyphus mimosarum
AAAGGTCTGAACAATTGAGAGTCACTTAAATGTTATTTTAAATTGAATATTTCATTCGAAAATAGCGGTTTAGTGTCTCAAATGATTCAGTGAAACGAAACATGCATCCGGATCGCATTGTTCAAATTGGTTTAGCGATTCAAAACACTTTTTCCTTGACAAGGCCTATTTGAAGCATTAAATAAAGGAGATTAATACTTATTTTTTTGTTTATTGTTATTATTTATTAGTATTATCTTCAGTATTGTATACGTTTTTGAAGTTTATTTTTACTTGTTCTCCTTTTGAGTTACGACTTTAAGTGAGAAAAAATTGTTAGGGCTTCATCCAGATTAAATTATATACAATAATTTAAGCTCCGACTTTTCCTTTCTTTTAATGATTGTATAATATAATTCATGCACAAATCATTTAATCATTAAATAGAATATGTTGCGCATATATATAATCACCCTAATGTTTATCAGTTTCTGTTCACAAACAATTCTCAATATTTTCCAGTTCAGTTACAAGGTATTTCTCCCGCCTTCTTAGCATGTATTCGTGGTGTAGCGGTCAGCACGCTAAGCTCGTATTCGAGAGATCCGTGGTTCGAGTCTTGGCGAATTGCTCATTTTTCATCTCTCCTGCTTCGATATAACCTAATGACTCTACAGTGGCGTCCGAACTAAAAAAGGTGGTGGATGATGATTCTCCACCACCGGGATTTGGCGACTAGGTCCCCTAATCTCCAGTCGCCCTTTAAAAGGGGGAGTATATATGGTATTTCTCCTGCCTTCTTTGCATGCCTTCGTGGTGTAGCGGTCAGCACGCTCGGCACGTATTCGAGAGGTCCATGGTTCGAGTCCCGGCGAGGGCATTGCTCATTTTTCATCTCTCCTGCTTCGAAATAATCTATTAACTCTACACAATATTTATGTTGCAGACTACAAAAAATCTCGCCGTAAAAACAGCATTTTCTACATTTTACTTCTTATCTTCTTAATCCTCCGTCTCTCTATTTATTTTTAGGCAAATTAATTTTTATTTTGAATGATGCAATTGTATCTTTAGCTGTTCTTACAAACATCGTACTCTTCTTGTAGTAAAGAATATTAACAAATTTGTTTGAGAATGGAATTCTCTTTTTTAATATTAGTTTGAAATGCTCAGAATTTCCTTACTGCAAAATATTTTTAAAGAATCCATATTGTATCTAGATGAATTCCGTGCATATAATCCTAAAAGTTAATAGTTTTAATTTAGTATATTTAATAAATGTCCATGGTATTATCGCCATTGTCAGAAACCTGTATGTCTCTAGGCCTATAAGTACATAAATTAATTTATGGAGACATCAATCATAATATAGTTCTCTAACTTACTTCCAACAGCTAATGAACATGCTTTCCAACCTAAATTCTACGACGGAACATCTGTCCCTTTTGCTCCAGAAAATCCTGCCATGATTAGGTAGGTCATCGGGGAAGAGCAATGTTCCCCATAGAATCAGATACACGTGCTTCTGATAGGAATACGGGAGGGAGATCATCCAATGTACATACCTATTATGCTTGAATATAGGAAAGGGGATTGGAGGGAAACGGGAAGCGCGGGAGGAAGGGTTGTTGTCATTGATGAGAGAGAGACCAATCCAGCATGCCTTCCTTTCCGATTGGGGAGATTGGAACGACAATATCCTTCCATTGTTGACTCTGACTGGTAAGCTCTTATTGTGACACGATCTCGAGGTTTGTTCTATATTGGTTATATAAAATTAGTGCTGAAAAATCTTGCGAAAACAGCAAATGATATTTGTTGCAGGTATTAGTTGAAGAGAATAATGAAAAAAAAAATTTCGTTTGCTTTTTTCCAGTTGTTTTCTTCATTCTCGAGAAAAGAACAAAAAATTTTTAAATATATGATGTTTGTTTTAAGTATCTAAAGACAATTCCTAGCAAAAGTTTTAAGGTGAAAATTATGCAATTCACCAAGCCCAAACAGCGCAGCCTCTTAAAATAAAAATTATTTTATATTTCATTATCGTCAAATGGTAAGTGCCTTAATTAAATTTAATTTACTTGTCAGCGTGTAAGACTTCAGCTGTTTTCACTAACAATCTCTCAACATCTGCTATATTTTTAGCGAATCATATCTCAAAAAGTAAATTAAAGTATAATTAACTAAATATATTTGTAAAATAATAACTCAAGTTTAGTATAAGTTCATATTGAAAGTTAAAATAAGCAGAACTAATTGGGAATTTCACTCACTCAACTCGTTTTGTAATAATCAATGTAATACTCAATCTCTTTGCAATATATATTTTCATTGAGAAGGGGCACTAAATTCCATAATCGATGACAATTTTAGCAATTGATTGAATTCTTTTAGGGTGGGGGGAACTCTTTTTTCTTCCTTGTACGAAGTAAAGAAAATATTGTTCTAAAATGGATTTAAAATTGATTCAGAAGAGATTTTTTCGTGACTTTTGTCTGTACGTAAGAACGTGTGTATATATATCTCGTGTAACCGAACAACGAGTAGACTCAGAAAGTTGAAATTTTGTATATGAGACTGCTATAACATATAGCTGGGCACCTCCCTTTTACGTTGCAATCAGCCTCATCAAAAGCATATAAATATATACTTACATATAACCACTTTGCTGCCCGGCCCGATGAGCTCAATATTTTTATTCTTATATGTTAGTAAAGTGTGCATTTTTTGCTTTAAAAGTGATTGTATTGTGTTGTTCTTATGTTCCGGTTAAGGTTTTTATGGCTTTAGTTAAACGACATGCAGTAGTTGTAGAATTATTAACAATTTAATAGCTGTTTAAGTGTTACTAAGCCTAACGAATCCTCCATTTGTTTGCATTTGAAACTCTTAGTAGAATAGGGCACTAAATCAATTTGTGTATCAATTTCGGTGTCTTTTTGTCGAGTGGAAGGAAAAGTAAACTTTCATTTTTGTGCACCGAAAAATATGTCTTCTTGCCCTTTGGTCAAATTGTTTGTTTTTGAGTAGAAACTCTAACTTTTAATTGCAAAAATTGTTCTTTAACTGTGTTTGGTGTTTTTACAAGTTTTAATGAAGGTGCCGCGAACTGAGACCTTAAATGAGTGAATGCGAAATATATATCTGTAATGAAATTAGAGGAAATAAGCGAAATGGAGCAAAAAATGTGTATAATTTAATAGGCTGTACAAGGAAGTTATGTGGTGCTCACATCAAATTAAAAAAAAATTCCAGAAATATTTTTCAAATCTTATTTTAAGTGCACAAACTAGGAAAAAAAAAAAAAAATTCAAAATCATAGCATATATACTCTTTTTAAAACTTTACCAACTGAGGTATTTAAAATAAAGTTTCTGAGCAGGAAGTTTTACAGATTATTATAAGGAAGCTGTAGCATTGTGCTCAAGATTCAAATCCCTACGTGCATTATTACTGAGGAAAGGGAGTTCCGTGTTAGGTCAAATCAGGTCCCGATTAGGGACATAGGTTAAAGGCAAAGTTTCAGAAAGACTTTATTAAACTGAAATATATATATATATATATATATAATCAAATTGTTGCCACCAAATATTATCGCCCTGTACTATATTTAAAGAAACTAAATAATGAAGAACCTACATGAATCTGTGTATGTCTCTAGCACTGTGAAAAAACAGCGGTACCTAGAGTTATCAAATTTTGAACACACATAATAACATTTGAACAACACCCGAATATGGGTACCTGTAAGCCTAAATTTAGAAATTTTTTTATTGTGTATTTCATATTTTGTAAAACTTTAACGAATTTTTAATTAAAAAACTGAACAGTTTCAAAGCAAATATTGGCAACACTGTGGGGAATAAAACATTTTTACCTCCAGCTCGTGAGATTGTCTACCCGAAATTCTAAAGATATGTTGTTTTTAAATATTTTAGCACAATATATATATATATATATGCATATATATATCTTGAATGTAATTTTGGCTTAGAGAACGTTGCAAGTTTTTCGCATATTTTTTTCCCCTGAGAAATAATAATGAGCTCAAATTAAAAAGCTGATTTTACTTTTTCTAATACTACGTTAGATTTCGCTCAAAAGGAAACTGGTTTTATTACTTTTGCAGATTAAAAATATCTTCTTTCTATCTAAATTTACTCATATTAGAATTAGTGTAGAATCAAAATCAGAAGAAATTACTTACTTTTCTATATGGAAAGAAAGTTATGGACCCGGTAAAGTTTAAAATTTAACGGATATCTTGACACACAACAAGAATAACAGAAAACTTTTCCATATAAACAACCACCTTAATTAAAAATAGGGAAATTTCTTTAATTTACTAATTGTTCGATTCTGTAGTGAAGTCTGGTGCCCCATGTAATTTTATCTGTTTATCTGTTTAATATACTAAACATTTCTTCCTATTCAAAAACAGTTTGTCTGCTTAACTTTTTAGGCATGCTCTGTTATTATTTGAATTTTTTTAAATCGATGTGACAGTACCAGTATCAATAATTTGCTATCTCACTTTGTGAGGATTTTAAGTTTTATTAACGTTTATTTTATTATAAAACTTTACTATCGTCTCTTATTTTCCAGTTCCGCCCAGAACAAGTGCAAGTAGAATTGTTTATGCAAATGGGGTTGTAAACTGGTTATTTGTCTTTGTTTGGGGTTGTAAATTGGTGGTTGTCTTATTTAAGACATGGCCTTTAGCCAAAAAAGAGAGAGCGACTTCTCGCTGCTTTACCACGCGCGTGCTTTTCATGCCTGCCTTTAAGGCCAGAGCTTAGTTCTCGCTGATATTTGAAGACGTATTGTAATTTTCTCATTCCGCTCAATACATACGTAATATTAAAAGGCCAATCTTCGCGTTACTCCTCTCTGTAAAGCATCTAAGTTTAGTTCTTATTAAGTTGGTTTAATTCTTATTTTCTACGTTTTAGACCATAAGCGCTGGTCTCTTTATCCCAAAGTCCCGGGCGACTTCCATACAAAAGCTTGAAAACTTGAATTTTTCTCAAAATAAAATTAGACAAATCTTCTATTTTTTCTTGATATCGACTAAAAAGTTCCGCTTCCAGTCTGGCTCGATCTCGTACTACAGGAAATGCTTTCACCAAGGAATTTTTGAAATTTTCACACGTATATGTGGGGCTTCCTGGTTCCCCCAAGAGATTCTTTCCAATGCACTTGAACCAACTTAGCGCTTGGCCCTTCAAAGCGCTGGTAGCGAGAGCGACTTTCTGAAATTCGTGAACTGGATATAGCATGAAGTGGGAGTCTAGCTTTTCCAGGAAATTAATTACGGCTGTCTTGCCGTCAAAACTTGCCGCTGGCTTCATGGCTGCTCGCATGGTTTGTACGATGTAGCCAAATCCTTCTAAGCCAGGAGGTGCTATCTCAGGATTCTGGACAGGTACAGCAGGTATCTCAGGTTCGTCTTCTTGTCTTTGAGGCCATCCTCTTCTTTTTGTTCGGGCGCCACTGTCAGGACTGAGTGTTCTGTGCATATGTTTAGCAAACATTGTTGAAGTAACTCCTTAACGTCCTGCTCTGGAACAGGGAGCTGAAATCAGCTTTGTTCTGGTGTAGATACTGTGCTGGAGAATAACTGCACTTGAAAAGGATTTAAAATCCTCTTTTATTAAATCACTATTATTTACACACTTCCCAACTCGAGAGGGATACAGAAAGTAAAAGACCACACTTGGGCCTAACTTAACAATCAAATAAATTTATACTAAACCTAAATAGAAATTTAATTGAACTTTGCTCACAGAGCAAATCGCGGAATTGGCCTCTAACTAAATGGTGCGTAGCAAGAAATACTAATACTAGCGCACTTCAATTTATTTCAATATTCAATCACGTAGTAAGCACTATGGCTTATAGTTTTAGCTGCTAGCTGGTCAGGCGAACGTCGAACAGAATGACCGTGATCCGAGACTAAAAGCTCTCACACACTGAGAGGTTTCTACCTCTAGTTTAAATAGTACTTGGCTGTACTTCAAATTAGCATAAGCTGAAAACGCGCGCTTCTTCTGACGGGAAGTTGAAACAGAGAAGAGATAGAAAGATTTAAATTAAAATAAAACTTTGTTAGTTTAACTAAAACCTTACAGCGAAGCTTAGTTTCTCTAGATTGGCAACAAATCCACTATATTCCTAAGTTTCAAATGTGAACAAATATGACTGCCGTGGGAAAAATGCTTAGGCTTAGCTGCACCAACTCTTAAATTCCTGACAATTCTACAAATCTTGCATGCAGGTTAACTAAAGGCATAAAAACCTTAACCGGAAGATAGGAAGAATATAATTCAATCATTTTTAAAGCAAAAAATGCACAATTTTTTAACATATAAGAATAAAGAAATGGAGCTGACTGAGCCGAGTAACAAAGTGGACATATATGTATATACATATATTTATATACTTTTGGTGCTGTCGATTGCAACTAAAATAGAAGATGCGCATCTGCATGTTATAGCAGTCCTACATACAAAATTTCAATGTTCTGAGGCTGCTCGTTTTTGAGTTATGCGGATGTATTTCGCGTACGTACGTACGTACGCACAGGCGGCAGGAAAAAATCTCATCGGAATCCATTTTAAATCAGTTTTATAATTTTTTTGGGGGAAAAGAGTCCTTTATTCTGTCCTTACGATCAGATATTACGCAAAAACTTCGTTAAATTGCATTCGATATCAATCAAAATGGATATTTTCCTTGAAATATGGTACCCGAAATTTTTCGCGATTGCAATACTTCCTTTTTACTTCGTACAGAGAAGTAAAAATAGCATTATCCCAAACAGTCAGAAGTTGTTACCTATCAGTTGTTAGAAAATGAAGGACTTCGAGGCAAATATCGTTCATTAATAAGAGTTCCACCAACCAGAGTAGCTGTAGAAAGACCATTTTGTATTGTAGGTGATTTGCCTAGAAACATACGTTCTAGACTAAATGGCTATTCGACAGATGCATTATTATTATGCTTTTAAATTTTATATTTGAACACAAAAGAATAGTTTATACTTTTAAAGTTAATGCATTTTTTTTATAAAACTAATTAAATAAGGCAAAAAACATCTATGTTTTTGCACCTTTTTTGAAAAACTGCTAATACCGGTACGTATTTTGATCCAGTATCTCAATTACAAACTGAGAATGATATTTTATAGTAAAAAAATTCCAAAATTAAAAAACGGTCTTCAAAAATGAATTTCAGAATAAATATTAGTGAAAGAATACAGAATGATGCAATTGATTTACTATCTTAAATTTATTATTCTAAATTTAAAAAACTGCCTGTGTGGCTATAATTTAATTAAATGAATTATTGTATACATACATATCTATGTAATAAATATGCGCATATTCAGATAAAAAGACGGGAGTAATAGTTTGCTCACATCTAGTGTTGAAATAGATGTGAGTATTTAACATATTTACGTTTCACTATGTGAACATGAACATATGTAGAATAAAAGAAAAATATATTTGAAATTTAGTTATCAGGTTTCTTCCGAAATTTAGGCAGATATTTATATACCTTTAGCTTAAACTAATGTATGACAAATCAAAAGACGTTAAATAAATATCTATGTAAGCTCCCCTAGAAGTACCCTTTCTTCTACGAAAGTAAGAAAAGAAAAAGGGGAAAATAAATAACTAAATGAAAGTTTTCAGATTTTAACAGTCACTCAAAAGGGTTTTTTATGCTCTCGCTGAGTTCCTAGTCTACCAGTCTGCTGCTATACTCAAACAAATTAATACACCCTTTTTCATCTTTTCAGTTTTATAATCAAGCGTCATTTTCTTCGCACTCACGCCATATTTAATTCAACAAAAAAATTACGAAAATTTAAAAGCAACATGGCAGTATACTTTTAGAATTCCCGATTCAGCGTTTAGTGCTGGCATACATTTTTTTTTTTTTTTTTTTTTTTTGCAGTCTCTTCTCAATTCATCATAACAATCTTCAGTTTTCTTACTAAGATAGCTTTACAAAACATTTTTTGTCTTTTTATTATTAATGTCTGGTGTGTTTATTTTATTTATTAAATATCACGTTCTTCATGCTTACGCCACATAAAATTCGGTTCAACAGCAAAATCACAAAATATTTAAAAGCAGCATATCTTTAAAATTTCCGATCGACAATCTCGCGCTGGAGTTAAAAATGCTTTTTTTTCGTACAGTGTTGCCACTGCTCACTTTGAAATTGCGAAGTTTGTTAATAAAACATCCGTTAAAGGTTTACAGCATATGAAATAGATACTAAAACAAATTTGAAGTTCAAACTTCGGGCTTCCAGGTGCCCATATTCGGGTGGGGGGACTAGGTTATTCAAAATTTGATAGCTCTACGCACTGTCGTTTTTTCACAACGCGAGAAACAGCTTTATTATATTTAAAGAAATTAAATAATGCAGATTCTTCATTATTTAATTTCTTTAAGTATAATACAAAGCGATAATATTTGGTGGCAACAACCTGAAAAATGATAGGATACAACGTATTTAAGTGAATACCGTTTCGAGACTGATACATTCTCTTTTATTAACCAACTTTCTATAATAAACCACCGATACATTTCTCTTTTCTTTGTATAGTTTAATATTTTGCCCAACAATTTCATTTGAATTAAACTGCTAAACCGGATGAATTTTAATTACATTAAGGTAGTATTATAGCATATTATATTGCACTTCGGTATAATAAAACAATATGTTTTCTATTACACGTTTATATTGTTTCTAGGAATATTACGCTTAAGAACAAACAACAAACGTTTGATTCGAAAAATCCTATTTTATCCCACCAAAAATGCAATATGAAACAATCGGAATGAATTTCAAGCATTCGACGATTCCACGATTCAATTATTAACGAAATATTCTGTAGGGGGAAAGGAATTTCTGCGAAAAGAGGGAGGAGAAGAGAACTCTACGAAGGGGGAGGAAGTTCATTAATTTCATCGGAAAAGGGGGTTTGGGAAGGGGGAAGAAAGCATCATCCCACTGTGTGTTGCAGTTCCGACAGGCGGCGTCGTTTCCTCACGTGGGGGGCAAATGTGAGGGGTCGAGAGCTCACCGGGATAGTTCAGCAGTTGGAGAGCGACGGTCGCAGGTAAGGGGAGGTTTACTCATTGCAATTCTTTTACATCTCATCTTTAAATTTCCGATTATTAATAACTTCCTAAGAGTTTAAGTGGTACATATGCTGCAAAATATTTAGACAAAAATTAAGAATAAATAATTTATTTAAATACCCTATGAAATTTTTATTTTCAAATCATTTAGTGAAAATTTATTAACAACTTTTTTTAATTTCTAATCTTTTAATATACTTGAGATGTAATTTCTGCATATTTAAATTCATTTTGTATTTAATTATTAAAATTTTGATGAAATATGTATTTGATTAATTCAATAGCGTGAAGGCATGCTGAGAGAAAAGAGAAAACACCTTATATACTCCCCGCTTTTAAAAGGGATTGGGGATGAGGGAACCCAACGAATTCAAGTACTTAAAATACTTTTTGCTCAAACTAAACTAAAATAATAACTAAGCATAGAATACGTTTTTGACTAGAAAAGAAAAATATAAGGAATATAAATTTAAGCCAATTATAACTATTATACACATTTATAATCTAGCAGCGAAAGTGAAAAATGGTTTTTGTTTCAGTTATCGCAATAATACAAATCCCATAATTTAAATGGATTCCACATTTCCTCCTAATACCTCGCTTATACAACGAACGATAAAAAATGTCTTCCCAATAACCATTTGGCAGCGATCATCATTTCAAACTGACTTAATTTGAACCCAACTGTGTGTTTCAGTGGCTTAGAAGCAATGTTCCTGTCGATGCGAAGGAGTAAGCCAGACACTAAAGTCACAATCGGGAACTTAGATCCTGGTATCTTTTAAATATTAAATTTGCCATTTTCTTTCCCTTGACATTTTCTTGTTAATGAATAAACGGAGTATATTTTTTTCATATTTATCTTTTTCTCTTCCCTTTTCTTCGTAATGTTCTTAGCTTCATATTATCATTTTGATCCGCTTTCTCATTCTACTTATTCTTCTCCTAATTTACACTCTTGGTGCAATACTTTTCTTGGGTTTTGTGGACAAAAAAGTATTTATAAAAAATTATATGCGCATGTAAATACTTGGAAAAGAGCATTTCAATGAGCGACATTTATCTCATAAATTGAGCAACAGAAGATTAGAAATATTTTATAAATAGATTAAGTTTTATAGGGTGTTTTCTCCTGCTTTTCGCATGCTCTAGTGGTGTAACTGGAAGCGCACTCGACGCGCATTTAGGAGGTCCGGAGTTCAAATCTCGGAAAGGGCACTGATTATTTTTTATGTCTCCAGCATCAAGATTCCTAATGACTCTGCAGTGGCACCCGAACTAAAAGGTGGTGGATGATAATTAGTTAGCACTAAGATTTAGCAATTGGGTTTCGTATTCTCTATCCCTCTTTAAAGGGAGAAGTATACAATATATTTTCTCTCACCTTTCTGCGTGCCTTCGTGATGTAACTCGAAGCACACTCGACGCGTATTCGGGAGGTCCAGAGTTAGATTCCCGGCGAGGGCATTGCTCATTTTTCACGTCTCTAGCATCAAAATGCCTAATGACTCTACAAGTTTAATTATAGGCAACTTTTTTCTGCAAGAAGACCGCTGGCTACCAAGAATTTAAAAATCTTCATTGACTTTATACCATTTCAAAATATTTAGATTCTTAAGAATGTAAATTTCTGATTTAAATTTATAATTTAATGTGATTTAATTTAATGCGAAATTTAATGTGAAATAATAAAATGCGAATAAGTAAGAAAGAGATTTAATAATCGAATAATTTCAATTGAAATTTAGCACATATAAATTCAGAGTCATGTTAAGTAAATATTTAGTTTATAATTCCCTTTTGTGACACATCTCTGTACACCTGAGTCTGAAAATGAGCTGATAATTTTAGCTTTCATTGAAAAAAAAAACTCGGAAATCCAAACGGTTTACTATTGTTTAGTGAAATTTATATTCATTTAAATAACTAAAGAAATATGCCTAAATTTCTTTGATGAGCAACATCATTTTCTGGATTACCTAACTTCATATAAGTATTTACATTTAGTCTAACAATGCCTCATTTTCCGCTTTTTACAAATATTTGCAAATAATATATAACATTTTGCATTTGGAGAGTCCAAACGATTCTGTTCCAAGCTGCAAAGTATCTATGGCATTAGAAATGTTGTTTAATGAATATTTGCAGAATCATTTTAGTTACATCTATCCCTCGATTTACACGGTACTTGTTTTGCACGGTTTAAAAACTAACGGATTTTAAAAACTTGGTAAAAATGTATATTTGGCTGCATATTCGCAAATACATATATTTGAAGTCATTTTTGAATCTCATTACTTTGGTAATACTGGTGGCAACAACAAGGATGGGTTTTCCCCGTGTTGAAAAACTGGAATTCCCGTAGTATGTATATGTACTTTACAATAGTAAAGCTATTTGGTTCATGTGAAATCGTACAGTACTTTAGCAGCAAATCAACATGATTTTTATCTACATATTTGAGTGTTTACTGGTAAGTTTTCAACATTTATATTTTTTGTGGCATTTTTATAATTAACGTAAATTTTTTAAGGTTTCATAATGCCAACAGATTTGGAAAAAAAATTCTGATAAAAAGAAAAGTTATTTCTTTAGAAACAAAAATTAAAATATTAGAATCTGGCATTACCAAATTGGGCCAAACTATAAAGGAGAAGATTTTGAGGATTTAGCTCAGGCAGATATTGAAGAAATACTGGCTAATTAAAAACTAAATGAGGATGAGTTCGTTAACAATTCATGAAAGAAATAAACATGATGAAGACAATGATTCTGATGAAAAGCAATCTGAAACAGTTGCGTTCACCAGCAAGAGTCATCAGCGTAGGACCTGAATTGGGAAGAAAATTAGGTAATCATCTTTTACAATATGACACGAATGTTCAACGAGCTGTCCGATTCCAACGGGAGCTTAGTATATGCTTAAATCAATATGAGGAGGTTTACAAAGATTTAGGAAAAAAAAAACTAGGCAATTGCTAATAACGGATTTCATTTCATGTCGATCTGAGATGTTCCCTAATTCGTCAACCACTGAAGCAGAATCTTATCAAGGACGCTCAAGTGATGAAAGTGATATCATACCAATCAAGAACAAAGACTAATAGTTCATGACAGTGATTAAACTTATAATAATTTTTTGAATGATCTTATATTTTCCTAATGTAAAATAAATTAAATATGTCCGTCTATTACCTACATATATTTGTTATTTTATGAACGAAGTACAACTTTATTTGTTTTAAGATGTCTTACTTTTGTTTTATGTAAATAAATAACTAAATTATGCACGTTTAGTGTGCTTTTCGTTTTACACTGTTTTACATAGCAAAATCCAGGATTTTGATTTACACAGTTTTGTGCGGAACCTATCTTCTGTGCAAGTCGAGGGATAGGTGTATAATAATGCCGCTAGTATACATCATTTGAATATATTAAAAATGAAATTTATTTTAAATTATTTTAGTTGTATACGTTAAATATAAAAATATACAAATTATGACGAGGTACATTTATTGCTTTTAAATTGCTCAGTTTGTTAAGTATCTGTATATACTATTTAAAATCTGTGCGCGTCTGTTTATTTGTTTGTTTGTGGCATCATTTCCACTGGAACGGCGGGGAGTTTAGTTTCGAGAGAGGTGCCCTCGGATTCCGAAAATTCGTGCGAGCCATTTCGACCATTCTCATCTTCATACAACTTTAATCAGCCGAGATATTTATTAAAAACTCCAAAAACACAAATTTTCGCACTCATCTTTCCGAGTGGCAACAGTAGCATGCCCTGGATATAAATGCTTTATAAGTGTTGCCACTGCTCACTTTCAAAAAGTGCAGTTTGTTAATAAAAATTTGTAAATTTTACAAAATATGAAATAAAAATAGCATTAAACATATTATTATTACATAAGGTCACATTCTGACGTTGAAGAAAGCAGGCGATTGCATGTGACGTCATTGTACGTCGAATTCGTTAAAGTCAGCATTTTAAATAAATAGCTGCTGTTGAGAACTTTTTGTTTCAGGTTAGGATGATCATCAACACGCTATGTTATTGCCACGATAATTCTTTTATTGATATTGAAAAAAATTGTTACATTACATTAAATTTAAACCATGACGTCATACGTATTAAACTGAACGGTCAAAAATTTTTGTTTCCTGGTTTGGCAACAAAAAATTATTCACTAACTGGTTGTTGCTAGGAAAGAATTCATACTAAAATGTTTTTATACATTTTCTTTTGAAGTGTGCATAGAACTTATAATAAATTTTGCTTTGGCCGCAAGCCCACTCATCTGGCAGACTTGTTCACTAGTTACTAATAAAATTTGAAAGACAAATAAAAAAACATATGTTAGGCCGAACTGTAACGCTCTGGAAATTGGCCTTTTAGCAGGCAACGTGAACAATAGTGATATTATGTCTCGCAGGGTGGTAATACTTCCTTGACAGCGGGCATGATAGATACCACTGTAGCATAACGTAACGTAAAGTAACTATTCCCGGAATTTGAAAAAAAAAGTACTGGTTAAAGATGTTGAAGTTTGAAAAATATTCTTCATTAGCGACTAGAGTATGCATAACTAAAGAAATGTTTTTAGAATTTCGTAATTTTAAGAAGCAAAACCTTGTACAAGGAGATCATGCATCAATTTTATATAAAAAAAGATAAAATAAAATAAAATCTGAAAGGTTTTCAGATTTTAAGTCCAAAAGGGCGTTTTTAACACTCTGTTTGTTATCTTTATTTATTAAATATCATGTTCTTCTCACTTAAACCGTAAAATTCAGTTCAACAGCAATATCGCAAAATAATTTTAAACTGAGCATATCTTTAGAATTTCCTACACACAGTCTCACGCGCTGGAGATAAAGATGTTTTTTTCTGTACAACGTTACCATTGCTCGCTTTGAAATTCTTGAGTTTGTTAATCAAAATTCGTTTACATTTTACAAAATATGAAATCGATAATAAAACAAATTCCAAATTTCAAATTTGGGTTTCCAGATGGCCATATTCGCAGTAGGATTACGTCATTAAGAATTAGATTGCTCTAGGTACCATTGTTTTATCACAATGCGACAAACATACATACATTTATGCAGACTCTTCATTATTTAACTTCTTCAAATATAATACAGAGCGATGATATTTGGGGGCAACAATTTGAAAAGTGAAACAGACATTCAGAGTGATTCGACGCAAAATCGCAAAACGAAAAAAAAACAATAGTCCTTCAGGGACAAAGCCCTTTCGTACTAATAAAATGTGCTAGCTGAGCAAAAACTCTTAAATTCACATTTATAGACCTCGGATTAAGACCTACAAATAAAAAAAATAATTTGCTCTAGTTTCAGACTTTTCCAGTACCTCACCACCTGGTCGATCCCTCCTTTCCTCGGTTGCCCCCCTCCAAGGCCACTACAAGAGGTTTTACATGGTCGACGGGCCACATTGTGAGGACGGGCCGTAGGCTATTACGAAAATCCACTGCCCCTAGTCTGGTCATTTGGTTGGAATGACGTGTAATTACGGGGCTGATTAGTCTTTTTGTTGTGAAATGCACACAATGTGATAGATCCCATCCGTCACAAAAGAATTAGCTTTTACCCAGGTCTTTCATGAACCATATGTACCCAACGAATAGCAGAAAATATTAAATGTATTATACTGTATCTTTTTAGGATTTTTCTCCCGGGGGGTGGAGGTTATTGGTTTTTTTTAATTTTTTTTTATTCGCTTTTATTTTGTTTTACTTTTTTTTTAGTCATTACATTTAGTCTTTCTTAACTTCTTTTATCAGTATCAATATTTCCCCCCTGAAATATCGGCTGAAGTATTTTTTCTTTTCTCTAAGGAATAATAGTGATAAATCAGTGTCTTTTGAAGCGTAAGACATAATCGTAAAAGACAAATACTTACGTAATCGTAAAAGAGAAATACTTACATGATCGTAAAAGACAAATACTTAATAAAGTAAAATATATAGAAATAATAAAATAATTAAAATGTATAATGGTAATAAAATTCCAATACTTATACATTATTTTATTGTATACATACTCATTCCCTGGTTTGCAAGTATAAGCAGATGCTGGTAACAATATTTTGGTTTCGTATATAAAAGATCTTCTTATAAAATCTGAGAAACTTATGAAGTGAAAATGAACTGGGTGAACGCCCGTACTGGTGTTATAAGCAACGGGAGGGCCGACATGTTGGCCAAAGCAGAGACTGCTGTGGATAATGCCGGGGATGCTTTCGATATTCAAGCATGAAAAATAATTGTTGTTGTGAAAATCAAGGATTTCTATTATGATTGTTGGAAAGAGGAATGAAACATTTAGGGAAAAAGAAAAAATTATTTGTTGAACTTTGAAGTTTCTAAAAAATATGTGAATGATATGTGATTTTGATTAGAATCAAATAATTACTGAATTTTGGCGCTTCCCGGAGTACCTGGAAAAATTTAATTTGCAAAATAATAATCTTTGTTGTTTTTGTAGTCCTGATAGCAATGCACAACATTTCGTCGAAGACTGGCGCATTATTGTGACATGTTAAGGAAAAACATGGCAACATAAAAGAATTCTATTGCCGCAATAAACAGTTTAGATTTGCAAAAATTTGATGAACTTTATAAATGGCAATAGAACAATACTGGGAAATTTGGTTTGATGTTTTCACTGCATTTTTGTTTTAATCTGTGTTGGGTGTGCTCCGTTAACCATGAGGCCGGTTATTATCGGCCAGGAGGTTATATTCTCCATTCCATCGCATTTTTGATTGTATTATGAAACGAATGTAAACAATGAAAGTTTTTTTAAATGGAGCAATTTATGCATTTATATTAGTTTTTTTTTTTTCTTACTTAATTTTAGTAACTCACAGTAACAAATATATGCAATTTGCTTTGTTATTAATCAAGTTAAAAGGAATAAAGTATGATTGCCAACATAAAATGAGAACTTCGTGTGGAAATTTAACATTCAAATTACTACATATGACTGCACACGTGTAAATAAACTGTTATTCCCTAAAATAACAGTGAGTGCTGGTGAAATAACAAAATGTCAAATAAAGGTCATACACAAAACCATTCAAAAAAAGTAGCAAATGTCCATTTTAGGGGTAACGCAGTTAGTTCTTCCTGTTCAAACTGAGTTTACAAAAATTACTAAAACCGAAATAAATACAAATATAACAAATAAATTTTTAAACCATTAATTCTTTTCTGACTTATAAACAACTACCTATCAATGCACGAAAGAATGGATAGTTTTCAACGAATTCCTTTACAACATTTTTTTAAAAAATTAATTTCATAAAATTTGCTAAATAATTATTTTTTCTGAAATAACTTTAAAAAAAATTTTAAAAAGAGAAAAAATAGAAATTCCCAGTACGAAAATATTTAATGCACTAAAAGAATGAATAAGTTAAATATAATATTTTTTATAATATTTTTTTTATTTAACAACAACGACACACATAATGGTATCCTCCAAGGGAAAGAATGCCCATGGAGGACTTTTGTAGAAAACTAACTCGTATCCACGTTACATATGAGGAAAACAAGTTCTGTTATATTAATATGAGGATAGACTTTAAGGTTTATCTTATATTTAACTAAAAGATGCAGATTTTAGTTATGATATAATTTTGACTCGTCGCACAAACTGGAAAATGTTTAGTGACTTTGGCTGCTGTACCAAAGGACCCGGATTCGAATCTCGGAGAAGGCATGGATGCAATTTGTCCATCCCTTCGTAGGAAGCAACAATGGCGAGCCATTCACACTGGGATTTATCTGCAGTAGTGGTGTCGGTTTCCTGTGTCGAGTAGTTCCGCTATACGTGAAGTTCAGATTTTTCAACTTGCTTCGCTGTGAAGAAAAACTGGTTTTGGAGCAGCATCGATTGCCTCAAATGTTTCCTTTAGCTCAGGTATACCCCACTGTGAACAGCCCTTTAGGTACCTTCATAATAAAGTGACCAGATTCTGGCCGTAGTAGTGGCTGGTGCCTATGAACAAACGACTAGAGCCCGCCTTTGGGGGATATTTTTTACTCATTTCTACAAGGTTGCTTAAGACTTCCTCTATTTTTATTTGCTGATGTTAGTCGGTACAACCCTATTCTAGGTTTTATAGAGAGGCGTAATGGATGTTTACTCGGTGTTTGATGATTCACATCAACAAGTCTGAACTTACAAGATGGACAATCATTGTTTTCAACCTTTGGTCGTAAAAGTAGAAGTACTTAGTACGGTTTGTAGTAGCTGATGACGAAAGATAATTGTAAGAAAATTGTGCAGAAATTAGACTGGATTTGTGTTAGAATGGTATTACGAAAAATGGTTGGGAAGAATGGTATTACGACATTCATTTGCTGGGAAGCTCTTAACCATGCTTCAGAATTTAAAATGTGGAAGTACTTCAAAGGAGATAACGCGTGAGTGATCAAGGAATGTTTAGGCAGACCATCCTCTGAAGTTAAGAATGTACGTATTCCTAACTTATGAACAAGCAGTGAATGTTGACTGTTACCCAAACGTCACAAAACCCTCATGTGTGGAGCCGTAAAGAAGAAAAGATCAGATTTAAAGTAGCTTTTTCTCCAGGACAGTGCCTGAGTGCACGTTGCTGCTAGAACATTGGTAGCAATATTTGAAAACCATTATATGTGGAGCCGTAAAGAAGAAAAGATCAGATTTAAAGTAGCTTTTTCTCCAGGGCAGTGCCCGACTATACGTTGCTTCTGGAACATTAGTAGCAATATTTGGAATCGATGACTCAGAATACATTAATGTTTCCTCCATGTAACCCGAATTTAGTGCCATTTGATTGCTGGATATTTTCAGTACGGAAAAGTCAGCTCTACAGATACAGAATTATACTCTTTCCAGATGATGAATTGAAAAATATCATGGCTGAAGAGTTGAAGAAGATTTGCTTATCTTCTATCTTTTGCGGAAATGTGGTTTGATATATACGCGACATTTACACATTTAAGTGCCTCCTAAACGGTGTCAGCCGGAAACATCGCGAACGAAAACGTCGCGGAGAAAACAACGCAAGGCGTAAACGTCGTAATACAAAACATCCTGGGAGAAAAGAAAACAAAGAGAAAACAACGTAGTTCTAAAACATCCTGGTACAAAATATCGTGGTCGAAAACAAAGCGGTTCAAAAACATCGCAGTTTAAAAACATCGTCGTCGAAAATATCGTGGTAAAAAATAAAGTACCTGCAAGTCATCGGATGACGATAAAATCGCACACATGCATTTTCAGGTTTTAAAAGTTTTAATGCATGTTCGCATAATGATTTGGGAACACAAGTAGGAAAAAAGGATTCTTTTACTTCCATATTTTATATTTTTGAATTAACTAATAAATTTTTGCTGAAACAATAAGAAGGAAACTTAAGCATTTAAAAACTGAAAATGAGTAGAAAATTAACGCAACTTATAGAACTTAAAAAAATTTTAAATTTTTGTAGTTAATTAACAAAGGTCAATAATAAATTAGCCTTCTCTATAAAGTTTTGTTGATAATTTTTATGAAAAATGCAGTCTAAAAATGCTTAGAAAAAGGAAGATAAATAACTGAATAAGGTTGCCTTTATAAAACTGCTTACTTAATTATCAAATTATTTTCTTTCACATTGTTAATCTGATATTGTCTTAGTGATTACTGTCTTAGATTGCTTCTGTTTACTCTTAAAGTGTCGTTAACATTTTCATGTATAGCGTGCAATCAATTTTTTGGATATCGATTTGTTAGTTATGATGAAAATCAGCTACATACTATGTCAGTATGGGATTTGAAAAACGCATGTGTGCGATGTTATCATCATGCAATAATTTGTAGGTACTTTATTTTTTACCACGATATTTTCGACGACGATGTTTTTAAACTGCGGAGTTTTTGAACCGCTTATTTTCTTCCACGATGTTTTGTACCACAACGTTTTCGTCTTGTGTTGTTTTCCCCGCGAAAGTTTCTTCCGCGATGTTTTCGGCTGTTACCTCTAAATATGAAGCTGCTCAAGAATATTACCGTATGATGAGTAATCGAACGCTCACACTGCCGGAAGAATATAAATACGTAATATTTGCTTAGGTGTTTATCCATTCGTCTTCCATTGATTAGAAACTAATGGGGAAGACATTTAATTAATTCCTGAATGAGAAATATTTTAACCACTGCAGATTTTCACTTAAATTTAAAAAAATTGTTAATTGAAGAATTAAATGATAACCTTAAAATGCTGATCAGTAATAGAATATAATAAGAATATTTGAAGTTTTCAGTGGCACTGGATGGTTAAAAAACTTTAATACATTAAACTTTTAGTGTACTAAGTATTAAGTAACAGTAAAATTCGAGATACAGCCTTAATAATCAGAGACACATATTTAATTAAAATGTATAGGTATGCTTTAAGATAGGTAGCAAATAATTTAAGACTGTTAAAATCCTTTTAAAATGCAGACTTTGTGAAAAAATATTTTTTAGAACTCAAACTTTTATTGTTTTAAATTCAATTTACTCGATATGCTAAAGTTTTTATCATTTCAAACTAAGTTCGCATTACATTTATGACTTCTTTTTTTTTAAAATATCTATTATAATCTATGCTGCAAAACAGAATTTTAACGCTAAAAGATCACTTTATATTTGCAAAAATAATCTTATCGAGGAAAAAAAAAAAAGTTACCCGAGATGAAAAGGTTGTAGATTTGAGCTCGCAATATATTTCTTCAATAGTTAATTGCATAAGAGAATTTTATCTTTGATAATAGAGTGACTACAAATGCATATAACTAATAATTATTGTCTGTATCATATTATATATTAAATTAATGAATATCATAGTAACTAAGTAGAAAACTTTAGCTAATATTTTAACATTTTTAGGAAATTAACATCCAAGTTTGTCGACAGACTCGTCATTTCATTTAAAGGTGATGTAAACAAATGAACAGATAAATATGTCCAGTACTTTTCCACCATTCTTCTTCAAATAACATTCCTATAATACTAAGAAATTATTTTCATTTCAGATTTTAACCACACTTGAAACTAAGTGTTAAGTTATCCTGATGTAGAAACCTCTGGGGCGTAAAAGCGAGAGGGTTCATTTCCCCTCTTTACCCTCAACAGCTGTGGATGACCTCAAATATCCCATTTTCAGGAGGAAGCACTTTTTTGAGACCTCAGCAAACGGAAACAGATTTTCCTGGCATGCCTGAATTGATATCAAGCTTGGATCACGAAATTCATTTCCGACAATGTTGCCAAATTATTAACTGAAAACTTTCATCTATTAGCTTCGTAAATAATAGAATTTTTCTTTACTTTCGTTATTAACATAGGGGAAGAAACAAAAAATATTCTATACTTAAAAGCAAGGTCTATATATTCCACTATTTAGAAAAGATTTTAAACACATTTATCTAAGAAACTATTTGATCTTAATATTTTTCACTACTAAGACACTAAAGAATACTTAGCAATTCTTTTGCTTAATACAAATAAACATTTCACGCAAAAAGGGAGAATAACTTAGCTTTCACGATAGCAATGCCTGAAGACAGCTAAAAGCATTAGTAAATGTTCTCAAGTCAAAATTTCTTTTAAACTTCGAATTTGCCAAAGGATAAATATCTGAAAATTGAAATCAACCTTGTCAAGACTGAGTGTTCGGTGCATATTCTTGGCAAACATCTTCGTGAACTCCTTAAATCCTGATCTGGAACAGGGAGCTGAATGCAGCTATGTTCTGTGGTAGACTATTGTGATTAAGTGGTAGAAGAACTGTACTTTAAAGGGATTTAAAATCCTCTTTTATTAAACCACAATTATTTACAACCACTTCCCAACTCGGGAGGGATACAGAAAGTAGAGACCGTACTTGGGTCTAAAAATTAACAATTAAACTAATTTAAGCTAAAACTAAATAGAAATTAAATAGTCGTTGCTCACAGAGCTATAACGCGAGGTTGGCCTCTAAACTAAATGGTGCGTATCAAGATTTAACTAATACTGACGCACTTGGAATTACTTCAATAAGCAATCACGTAAAAGCGCTATGGCTTAGAATTTAAATGCTAGCTAGTCAGACGAACGTTGAATAGAGTAACCGTGGTCTGAGACTAAAGGCTCTCTCACACTGAGAGGTTTCTACCTCTTGCTCAAATAGAACTTGGCTCCACTTCAAATTAGCATAAAGCTCAAACGCGCGCTTATTCTAACGGGAAGTTGAAATGAGAACCGATAGAAAAAGTAAACTTAAAATAAAACTTTGTTAGTTTAACTAAAACCTTACAACCTATTTATCGAAGAATATATAACGTCTTCTGAATTTGCATTTGTAAATCTCGAATACATTTACTAATACAAATGTATGGATTACTTCGAAGTATAAGAAAGTTTATCTTCTGTATCCGCATTAAGTGAAATACTACAAGAGAAAATATTTTCCTCTTCTCCAAATCCTGTGTTTCAGCTTGTAAGGTTTATCCTAATTTTATTAACAGTTATTTTAAGTGATGCAGATTTCTTATCTATTCTAATTTCAGCTTGCAATTTCCTACCAGAATGTAATTTCAGAAAGGCAGTTAATGCAAATGACTAAGAGTACTATTTAAGTCGATACTTCGCCGACTTCTACAGAGAGAGTCTGATTTTCCTGACTAGCGCGGGTTTGTCTTTTGGTTACGCTCTCTCTTAGCTACTACGCTAGGCCATACCTTAGGCCCTTGCTTGGCTTCGTCGATTTAATTAATATTTAGGGGCCAACTACTTAGCATCCTGATAGCTTCGGTTATATCTTTCAGATAGCTTTAGTTAAGCTTAGTTTAGTTTAATTTCATAATTATTTAAGTTCAAGCCCAAGTGGAGGCTGTGTGTATACTCCGAGTTAGGAGTTAATTACATTTATTCTGAGAAATGCTAGGTTATAATGCTAGGTTATGCTAGGGTAGTTAACCCTTCTCAAGTCTAATGTGTTTATTTTCACACTTAAGCGATTATTCGCTTGGTAGTGTTTGTGGGGTTCTAAGATTGAACATTGAATTAAAATAAGTAAAACCCCACAAGCTGATCAGAATTCAGATTAAGGAGAAAAAATTCTAGCCTTCATTCCTGACTAACTGGTGATGATGTAACAGATCTAAATTATAAATGTTAATGAAACAACCAGTCTAGAAGTGATGTATAGACGGTTTACAATATTTTATCCACATATATTTGATTTATGATCTATTAATATATACTGGATGCACTACATAAAATCTGGAACGTAGCAGTGTAGAGGAGAACAACAAGCTAAGCATTTATTAACGTGAAATAAAAAAGAAAGATTTATATTTATTGAATCATCTCTAAACCTTAAAAATACAGTTTTTTTTATTAGAATTATATATATTTTATTAGCTGTTCATTATTAATGATTTTACTCAAAGGTAAGCTCATATACGTGCTTATAAAGCTCTTATTTAGGGTACCACAACAAAGAGAAATGTGTTATGGAGGCTTTTATATAGATAACAATTTTGTATCTAAAAGGTTTACTCCATATTCTAATTAATCACAGAATATTTGATCTTTGCTGTAAAGAAAAATAACAGGTAAAGACTCTTGCTCCCATATTAACCATTAACCCCCCTTTTTGAAGATTTTTCACAAGTAGTACATTATGGTAATAAAATGCGTACGTGATAAAAACATAAAAATGTTTGCATTCCAAATGGTGTTTATAGTATTATCATAATGGGAATGTCCTATAATTAATGGAAGATAAAAAAAAATTCTTACATTAATTCAGTTACAGCCTGTTTTTAATTATTGTAGAGATATTAGGTTTGTTTGAAGCAAGAGACACGAAATATGAGCAATGCCCTAGTGGGGACTCGAACCTGAACCTCTCGAATACTCGCCGAGTGTCCTACCGTTATAAAAAGCATGCTGGAAGGAGGAAGAAAATACTTTATAAACCCCTCTTTTAAAAGGCAACTGGAATTAGGGGACCCAATCCCCTAATCCTGGTGGTTACGAATTGTTGTGAGCTACCTTTTAATTCGGGCGCCAGTTGTAGAATCACTAAGTTATTGTGAAGCAGGAGACATGAAAAATTAGCAACACCGTCGCCAGAACTCGGACCTGAATCTCTCGAATACGTGCCGAACAACACTTCAAGACTTCTTAAGTTAAAATATCAATTTGTCGCTTACTATTCACATCGTAATTGCAACTGCATTAGCCAAGCTATTACCATTATTTATGTCATTTTTTTCCTAATGGCGGGCCCTAACTGTTGTAGGCTTTGGCCAAAACTAAGGCCAGAAGCTGTACTCACTTTATTATGGAAGCACCTAATTAGTGGGCCACCGTTGCCTCTTATGAAGGAATTGACAATTTACATCCATGTCTTCTCTGGGATTCGAACCTACGTCCATGGTACGGCAGTGAGAGTTACTAAATACTTTCCCGTCTGGGCGACTGCTTATATCTTTGTAATTGGTACAAAAAGGGACAAATTGAGTGTAGGTAATACAAAAACCACAACAAAAAAAAATAAATTCACTGTCTTTTGTAAAAGACCGACAATTTACAAAGGAAAACAAGAAACCAAGAAAATACAAAAACAAGACTAATTTATTACTGCTACTAGGCTTATTCTTCAAAGGTAAGAATCAACTGCAACACTTATTTTTCAGTTGCAAAAATGAATTTTCCTAAAGCGTCGATTTGAAATCTAAGAAATACACGGCAACCAGAGTAATCTCGCACACGAAAATCTCATAAATTTATAACCAGACGTTTCCAGTGAAGATTTAAAGAATTACAAATGTGACAAAAGTTGAATTAAAGGGACTCACATTTTTTTTTTTCTTTCTTTTTCCCCAAAGGGGCTTTGTTCCTGAAGGACTATTGTTTTCGTTTTGCGATTTTGCGTCAGAAACATTAAATGTCTGTTCACTTTTCTTCAAACTGTTGCCACCAAATCTTGCAGTCCTGTATTATATTTAAAGAAATTAAATAATGAAGAATGTTCATAAATGTATATATGTTTCTCTCATTGTGATAAAACGACGGTACCTAGAGACATCGAATTTTGAATGACGTAATCCTGCTGCGAATATGGGCATCTGGAAGCCCAAATTTGAAATTTGGAATTTGTTTTATTATTGATTTCATATTTGGTGAAACTTTAACGAATTTTTGATTAACAACTGCAGGATTTCAAAGCGAGCAATGGCAACGTTGTACAGAAAAAACATTTTTATCTCCAGCACGTGAGACTGTGTATAGGAAATTCTTAAGATATGCTCAGTTTAAAATTATTTTGCGATATTGTTCTTTAACTGAATTAACATGATATTTAATAAATGAAGGTAACACACAAAATTTAAAAAAAAAAAAAAAACCTTTGTACGTAATTTATAATCTGAAACATTTCAGATTTTCTTTTGCTACGTATCTTTTTATTTATTTATTGTTTTTTTATTTCAGTTTTATGCATGGCGTTACATATTCTGCGCATATACTACAAGAAGAGTGCATTGATAAATTATGATTTTAAAAATACGTAGTATCAAAGGTAATGAATTCAATCATTTCATCATAATTTCAGTTGGGAATTGATCACAGCTTAATATCTTTCGAAAATAATATTTGTTAGCTTCTTCATATATATCAGAATATTAAGGATTGCGAATTGCTGGTCACAAAATTTGTATTTTGGCTTCACCAATCAGCAAATCGGATGAGATTCTAGTTTGTACATTTCTAATGACTCTTCTCATCTTTGAATGGGAATATACGCAAAAGCAGTGCCCCGAAACGGCTAAGGTAACGGAGGAAGTACCGATATCACGTGGTATAAATATCGATCGAAGCTGGGGTCCATTAGCACCTGGTCACTTTAAATATTCATGTAACCATGGAGACGGACGCCAAGGTGAAAATCTGTTGCCTGTAATCAGCGGGCCACGGGGACCAAATTACCCGGGTCAAAGGTCACGTGATTCAGCCGCGGAGACCGGCCAGGTGATAGCGACGAATATGGGAAAATGGAACTTCTCTGCGCGAGAGGCTTTACAGATAGGGATGCGTGATCCTAGCCAATAGGTGTCGGTAAAGAGATCAATGAAACGAAAGTGAGTCCAATAGCAGTCGAGGAAGAGGTACGAACCTT
>KK113969.1:357699-396827 GCA_000611955.2 Stegodyphus mimosarum
GATGAATAGTGTGTGTAGTGTTGCAGCAGCCGCTGTACAGCGGTTTCGCAAAGTATCTGTGAAGAAAGTCACACTGAAAGCACTAAAGTTAGGAACAAAGTTTCCTTGGGTAATCACTGTAAGAATACGGTTTTGATGTTTGGATTATTTACGAAGCTGATGTTGTAGGAGCTGAGATATCGTATTAGGACTATTAATTGTTAGCTGTATGGACTACAGCGTACGTTAAATTAAATACCGTAATATTCGCTTTATTTTAACCTAGAAAATACTAAATTTAAACAAAGAGCGATACAATTAGGTGTAAGATTATAAACTGAATAATAACTAATCATAGCTGTATCTCTCCCACATTAAGCTTGTTTGCACATTTTGTAAGACATTTAATTACTTTTTGATTGATACTTCAAATAAATTTCTCACTTTCGTATTTTCTCATTTTAAAAGCAGACATTTTTTCCTACAATCAGTTAAAAGCTTCTGAGTTTGCTTTAAAGGAGGATTATCTAACGAAACCTACACAGAAAATTGGAGTTAAACGAGGGAGGAGGAAGGGAAGGCACAAATAATTATTTTTACCTGATCTCACTAGGTTCTTTCATTCTATAACTACAGATATTCCATCTTGTTGCAAGGTCCAGTTTGTTCTCCATTATGAAGTGCGCCCAATATTCTTCAGAATTGGTTACAAAAGCAGAGTTGTCAAAAAATTATTAAGTAGTTTAATGTATATTATAAAACGTACATTTTTCTTGTGGGTCGACACACTTATCTCAGCTGCATACAGACTTTCTTGCATTCTTACTTGCTGTTTCTTGGAACTCTTTTCAAAACTGGCTGAAGGTTTCTTCTTCAAAATCGCAAAATTTGTGACATTTAGCAGTTTATGGAATGTAAAATAGTACAGGCAGAATGAATTTAATGAACAAGAAAGGGTTGAAACATAGTAATTTTCTTAAGTAAGCTAAAAATTTACGGACAGGCATAGTCATGCAAAAGAGACCACGTTCTTATCTTAGGTCTTGTGGACGTTCAAAACATTTATGGGCAAAAGTGCATAAGCCCCTTTAAACTTTTGCATATAGGTGATTTAAAACATTTGGCGATAATTCTAGAAAAGTAATATTTCAGAATAAATCTTTCAGAATTAAGGAATATTACAAGGATTTTTTGATCTTACAGGCTTAGAGACAGGCTTATATTCCTCGGCAGAGAAACTCTGAGCTATTTCTGATCAAATTCTTAAGATACGTGCTTAAAATATAATGAATCGCTTTCATGGCAATTTGCAAGTCTAATTTTTGAAAGCTCACTATGTAGAGATATTAGGTTGTTTCGAAGCAGGAGACATGAAAAATGAGCAATGCCTTCCCCGGGAATCGAACCCCGGACCTCTCGATTACGCGTCGAGCGTGCTGATCATTACACCATGAAGGCATGCGAAGAATGCGGTACAAATACCTTATATACTCCCCAATTATTAAAGAGCGACTGGGGTTTTAGATACTCAATCGCCAAATCCCGGTGGTGGAGAATCATCATCCACATGACCTTTTTAGTTCGGGCGCCAGTGTAGAGACATTAGTTTATTTAGAAGCAGGAAAGATGAAAAATGAACAATACCTCCGCCGGTTCGAACCACGAACCTCTGGAATATGCACCCAGCGTGCTGACCACTGCGCCACGAAGGCATGCGAAGAAGGCGGGAAAAATACCTTACAACTATAGTATTCAAGAAATTTGAATTCCTGTCTGTAGTACTTATCTTTTTTTTTGGGGGGGGGAAGGGGAATCTTGCGTTTTCTCTTTTTAGGAGCTACCAAAAAAAACGCTTATTTTTTCAGATCCTTCATGACATCCGGTGGAGAGCAATTTGGTGCGCTTGATTGGGTATAATATACATCTTATCAGATAACAGAATTGGTCTGTTTATTTTAATTTAGCCCTATATGTTGGCCGTTATTGGAAAAGAGTATGACGATACCCTAAATTGTATTGATACCTATATTTGAATCACTACTAACATTTTAACTGGCCAAGTGATTATAATCATCAATCATTTGTTTATAGCAATATTCCTAAAAATCATAGTGTTATAAAATTTGATATTACATTATTTTTTGACATGATATCGTAAGTGTTATGGTAATTTTCGTCAAGGAGGCATTGCTTTAAAATTCGTTTAAAAAATTTGCATAATAGAATTGCATACAAAAGTAATTATTAATATTTAAAAACAATTTAATTTTAGATTGAGGAATAAAGTAAGCCCTTCCCATTATGAGGCACTCCATGTAAAAAAAATGTATTATTTCTCTTCAGTTAAAAACAAATTGTCTTAAGACGAAGATCGTATCGAATTCTTTTACCTCAATGAGGCATAATGATTTGCCAGAATTTCCGTCTTTTTATGCTTGAAATTTATATCAATATTTATGTTTTCTTTACCGGCGTCTTTTATGGCTATAAGTATGCCGATTTTTTGTATTAAGGCATACCTACTCTCAACGATTCACTAATTTTACGGGTCACACTTGATAAATTAGCGCTGGAGATCAAAACATGCCCTTCAGATGACATGGATTTCCTGATCTACTGCATCACTGAAAATGATTATGAATTCATGCTTGGTACTTTTACTTTGATCCCTTGAGTAATTTTCAATCCGCTCTATAAGGATTTTCCATTTTATTTCTATTACCAGAGCATTTGCAAAAAGAATGCATGTTATAAAGCGTAATTTATTGTCGATACGTTAAAGCTAAAGCTGTTTTATGACTGGCAAAGTCAATATAATTTTTCTCTTTTTCTTGCAATATATCTAAGAAACAAGTAAGGAAATAATCTGTTTTGGAATTAGAAATTTCCACTCCGTTCAATCGTATTACTTAAAAAAAGGGGGGGCAGAAATATTTTCTAAATGTAAACTTTTCTGGAAAAACTGGTATCAAAGATTTTACGTTTAAATGAGCATAGGAGTATTTATTTTAATATTAAATAAATAAAAAACATTTATTACCCTTTAGAAGGACTTAATGATTTTGAAGAGGCGAATGAAATACCTTCTTAAAATAAAGACACTAAAAACTTACAGTACGCTTGCCTGCTTTGCCCGTGTGCCGTACAGGCACTGCTTTCGGACCTTTACTGATGTGTCCGTACAGTGTTTGTACAGCATACGGGCAATCTCCTTCCTCTGTACATTCTACAGTTTTGCTCATATCTTTTCTATTTTTAATATCAGATTAATCATATAGTTGGCAGCAAATGTCCATGAAATGTAGTTTGTAACGTCTATTTGTTCTTCTTCGATTGGATCAAAAGTGAGTGTTTGTTTCACGTTTTTCCTGGGTATTTACTAGATCCGCTGAGACTAGTAGAAAGACATTTTTTAGAGATGATCTTAACAACAGGAAAAAAAAACTAAGACTCGATGCTTTGTCTGTTGACTAGAAAAGAAAAAAAAAGTTTAAAGAAATGTAAGTGTAATAATTGCGATCGAACTTCCAGTGAAAATGCTATTTTATAAAATGTTGATTTAAATGCTTAAAAATGTTACAAATGCAAATTTTAATAACATTTTACTAGTTCAAAATGTAAAATGAATAAAACAATGCAATAAAAATATAGCAATGTTTAGATCGAATTAGAAAAAAATAAATAAATAAAACAGTTGAATGGCTAAGCATATGGTTATTGAGTTGCAAAAGTCATTCTTCTTTAATTTATAAGGAAGCACTGAACTGGTATTTCATAGCTAGTTTAGACCTAAACAGAATGGTTCGCATACAACTTTTGCCATTTTTACATAACTCGGAGTCAGTTTACTTCAAGATGTACTCTTTGAAAGCCATTCACAATATCTCTCCGTAAACAACCCTATCTGTAAAACTCTCCATAATCATTTTCTAGGGATTCTGGATTTTCGAGGGCTGTTACCTTCATTCCATATCATGCTGTCGGCTGAAATCATTTTCCGCATATTATATTAACTTTAAAACTGATCAGTATTAAAAAGTTTAAAAGTCCATTTCAATGATAAAGGAAAATGATGGGGATGAATGTAGATGTACAGAAAAATTCGCGTGTTTTAAAATCAGAAGTAGTCCAAATATACTTTTATGCCAAATGTGTTATCAGTTTATCTTCTGATTAATAGCGAGTTACTTATCAGAATAAAAAATAAACCACTTAAAAAACGACGTGTTTCATAACAATTTATACGGTATCAGTAAATTATTTATACATATTATTTATAGTATAAAATAATGTACTTAATTGATAGTTTTCATATATATCTCAGCTGTTAGTGTATTTTAAAAAAGGTGTCTCGGGCATCAGATAAGAGTTCGCTTTTATAAATAGGGATTATATAAATACTTTTTTCTCTCAACTTTCCAAAAGATTTATATTTTAAAAAAAAATACACTTATATTCGGTTGAACTTGTGAGATTTTTTTTCTCACAATGCGAACTGTTTTTCAAAATAAGCATTCTTTTTACCTCAAAAGTATTTGTTATTTTTAATCAAGATATTCATTTATGAAATGATGAAAATTCTTAAATTTCCTTCCAATATCCGGTTATCTATTTTACGGATGAACTTGATCCTCAAAATTATTTTCAATAACATTCCAAGAAAAAAAATTACGAAGCTCATTGTGGCAACAGAAATCACTGATGGAAGTATATTTTGAAAGACCTGCCATCCATCTATTGGGATCACAGTAATAGCTTCCCGTCTTCAAAGCAAAAAGCCGCTTGCTTTTATGAGTCAATACTTAATTGAATAAAAAGCAACAAAACAGAAAATTATTTATGACATTTTGAAGACACTATAAGAAACTCTTCAGAAGACGATGTCAAAGGTACAGACGTTGGGTAGAAGAGACGATGTGATGAATAAAGTTGGTCGGCGAAACCGTAAGTGATTTATAAGAACTTGTATGCTCTTAAACGTTCTCTCTCCCCCCACCATATTTCAATTATTATCTGCACTGCGTAGGCTTTACGGCCATCTTAATTCATATCGATGAATCATCAAATTTACACATACTAATAATACTGCAATTCAGCTACCTTTTGAATGAAGTAGCTATCATAGAACACAAAAGATGATTC
Source organism: Stegodyphus mimosarum (assembly GCA_000611955.2). Classification (NCBI taxonomy): domain Eukaryota; kingdom Metazoa; phylum Arthropoda; class Arachnida; order Araneae; family Eresidae; genus Stegodyphus; species Stegodyphus mimosarum. The sequence goes on from KK113969.1 coordinate 362,821, forward strand.
GTATTTGTGTGGAAAGAATATCAAGAAAAGTATTTAAAGTTTGACCTGCTACAGTAATTTTCTATTTAAAAAAATAACCGTTAATGGTAAACTAAGAAATAAAAATCAAACTTTCTGAAATATCAAGAAATAATGACTGTGGGGATGATTAATGAGGTACAGAAGCAGAGATCTTGAAACACTGAAATAAGGAAAGGCTTAGCATTGTTTCGTTTCTTTTCCTTTTCATTCCCAGCTCGAAAGAGAGGCATTGCGTTCACTGCTCTCCCCTACTGATTCTTTTTTTATCTGCTTTTCCAAAAATCACTTTACGATACTATAAACACCCCTTTTCGTCAATTAAAACGACCTAAATGAGGTGAGCATTACTGCTTTTCCCTTTAAGGTATATTTTCCCCTCCTTTCAGCATGCCTTACTGGTGTAACGGTAGCACACTCGGCGCGTATTCGAGATGTCCAGATTAGAGTCCCAGCGAAAGCATTGCTCATTTTTCACGTCTCCTGCTTAAAATAACCTAATGACAACACAGTGGCGCCCAAACTAAAAAGGTGTTGGATGATAATTCTTCACCAATAGGATTGGCGACTGGGTCCCCTAATCCCAATCACCCTTTAAAAGGGAAAGTGTATAAGGTATTTTCTCCCTCCTTTCTGCATGTCTTCGTGATAAAACTCGAAGCACTCGGCGCGTATTCATATTAAATATTTTCTTCAGAAAAATTATTCTGAACAGAATAATGGCTTTCAGGTATATTCAAAAAGTACATTTCTGAATATACTTACATTTTTACTATATAATGTCCATTTTTTAAATTTCACATATTTCTAAAGTATTAGAACCGCGGTCACTCTACTTTGAAAGAAAATAGAAATGTAACAAATGCGTAATTAAGATTAATGTGCATGTTTAATATAAAGTAAAGTAAACCCTCTTTAAAGCAGATATCCACGGTTCTAGAAGATTTTTGCTCATAACGAACCTTTTTTTCCCCACTTTGCGATGTGTATCTTTATTATGATCTTAGCTTTGTTAGACATGCAAGTACGGTATTCTTCTTACAATACATCATCTTCAGTATTGGTCGATAGAATTCCCTTGCAGTGAGTTGCTCGGCAAATCTAGCGTTTATTGTCATTTTAAAATTTCATTTTATTGTACATTATCAGTATCTGAATATTATTACAGCTGGACGACTACGTCTAGTTTCAATAAATTTAGGTTTCGATAAACTCGTGATCACATGCCAAACCGAGGTGAATGAAAGTATCAAGAGATAAATTCAAAATAATCACATACGATTGAAAAAAGAATTCCGTTTCACGTCTGTGCATCATTCTGAAACTGCATCACAGCAACTGATGCATTATTCAGATCGTTAAGTGTAACAAACCAATTGGTATTTCTCACGTTGTAGAGGCATTAGGTATTTTTGAAACAGGAGACATGAAAAATGAGCAGTTGCCTCCCCGGGACTCGAACCTCGGATGTCTCGAACACGCGCCGAGTGTACTGAACTATTACACCATGAAGGCATGCTAAGAGGGCGGGAGAAACACCTTATAACGTAATGTTTCCTATCTCAACAAATAACCCTTTTAACAACGTCCTTTTGAAAAGGAACGAATCGAGGAAAATTCAGCCTTTCATCAGCATGAATACTAAAGAGGAGGATAGGGGAAAGCCACGGGCGAAACGGGAAAAAAATTGTCAGTAGTGGTTGCTATTGAGGGGGGTGGCGATAGCAGTGGATGAAACGAACGATAGTGACCACAGGATGCAAAGGGAAAGGATGAAACAAGATATCTTTTAAGGAAGAAATGATTAACAAGAGCTAAACTATTTCTCATACTAAGTACCTAATACATGAGGTTGGAAATGTCATTTTTTAATTACAATAGCACGGTAGATATTCCTAAAAATTATCAATGACATAATAATCCTGTTATTATTCAATGTGAACTGTATGGATACATTAACTATAGCTTAAATTCTAGCAGCCACACGCAAAGAATATGTTTGGATCCCTCGTACTATTATTCCATGTCAACTGTATATGGATACATTAACTATAGTTTAAACTGTAACTTAAATACTGGCAGATAACACTGTACGGGGGGGGGAATTATCTCTAGCGCGCAAGACTGTATATTTGAAATTCTAATGATATGCTCATTTAAAAATTATTTTGCGATATTGTTGTTGAACTGTTTTTTATGGTTTAAGTGCGAAGACTATGATATTTAATAAATAAAAGAAGCACAGAAAACATTAAAAAAACGCCCCTTTGGGCGTAATGTAAAATTTGAAAGCTTTCAGATTTTTTTATATTTAATTTTGAACTTATTGTTTTATATTTAATTTTTTTAACGGTTTGTGTGTTACCTTAATTTATTAAATATCGTAATCTTCGCACTTAAACCATAAAATTGAGTTCAACAGATACATCGCAAAATAATTTTAAAATGAGCATATCTTTAGAATTTCCCATACACAGTCTCCGCGCGCTGGAGATATTTTTTTCTTTTCTTTTCCGTACAGTGTTGCTATTGCTCGCTTTGAAGTCGTTGAGTTTGTTAATAAAAAATTCGTTAAAGTGTTACAAAATATGAAATCAATAATAAAACAAATTCTGAATTCTGGGTTCCAGATGCCCAAATTTGGGAGGATATATATATATATATATATTAATTGAAAATTTGATGACTCTAGGTACGTAGTGTTTCCACAGTGAGAGAAACGTATATACATTTATGCAGATTCTTCATTATTTAATTTCTTTAAATATGATGCAGGGCTTCAATATTTGGTGGCAATAACTTGAAAAATGAAACTCAGTTTATAGTGAAGTAAATGCGAAAAAGAAATTAATAGCCCTTCTGGGAAATTGCCCCTTCTGTCTAATAATGAGTAAAATAAAAGAGCAATCTTGAATGTATTTAATTACGGATTATATATATATATTAGCATATAAGAATAGAGACTTAATGTGAAAACACCATTGGCGCAGCTTTATATTAAAGCAATATAAATGCATCAGATAAAGCAGTAATTATAATTCGCATGTTTATATGTATAGAAATAAGCTTTAAACCTTAATTACGTACTTAAAATCAAATGGCCAAATCTATATACATTTCTGTGATGATTTTTAGCTATTGAACGGTGTAATTTATATATAATGAAGGACCTTCTAAAAGTACGAACGGAAGTTTAAATTGCCAATGAAGAGTACGATTTACATAATCGATGGATTTCATTGCCGAAGAACATATCTGGGATACATTTGTTATTGCCCTGGATATGATTTTCTAAACCAAGAATTCGTAACTGTTTTTATTACTGCAAGTCATTATTGCCGCCCTTTATTCGGAAACATCTAACTGAAAGCATAAATTAATTTTTAATTAGTATCAATTATGATTATGTAGGATATATCTGATTATATTGCATAATATACCTTACTTCAAGGTTAAGGTAGGTAAGTTCATCAGATTCCATTCTTCTAATCTTGTTGTTTATTTTTAAACTTCAGCTTGTGGAAATATAGCTACAAAATGGCAATTAAATCTCTGTTTGATGTTTGGCTAACATTAAATAGTTTTCTGCGTTTTAAATGATTTCATTAAACAAGACTTTGATGATAAGCCTTTATATCGATGAAAGTTGTGTTCATCGAGAGGTTAAAGAATTCATGTACGTCCGTAATATATTTATGGGACAACTCACTTTTGTTAGCTGTTCTGAATTGTCTAATTGAAGCAATTTTTCAACGAAACGGAGAAGTTTTGTATTGTACGGTTAATGCAGTAGTATTACACAATAATTTCCTAAAGTGAAAAGTGATTAGACTTTGCTTTTCATCTTGCTTCCCTTCTGCTTTCCATGCGGATTTCGCTTGTGTGGACATTTGAGAACTAAAGTTTATCATGACAGCGAATTTAATCTGACAACCTTTGAACTTAATTCAAAAAGAGAAAATATTCTTTAAGACGCTTTACATTCTCTCACTGAGAAGCCTGTGGACTGAATGAAACCTTTGATGAGCAAAAATTATGTTTCTTTAGCCCAAAGGGGCTTTGTTCTTGAAGGACTATTGTTTTCGTTTTAGCATTTTGTGTCGGAAACATTAAATGTCGGTTCACGTTTCAAACTGTTGCCGCCATATATTGCAGCCTTGTATTACATTTAAAGAACTTAAAGAATGAAGAATATGCATAAATGTAGGTATGTTTCTCGCATTGTGATAAAACGACGGTACCTAGAGCTATCGAATTTTGAATGACGTAATCCTACTGCGAATATGGGCATCTGGAAGCCCAAATTTGGAAATTGGAATTTGTTTTATTATCTACTTCACATTTTGAAAAACTTTAACGAATTTTTGATTCACAAACTCAAGGATTTCAAAGCGAGCAATGGCAACGCTGTACAGAAAAAAAAAATTTATATCTCCAGCGCGTGAGACTGTGTATCAGAAATTCTAAAGATATGTTCAATTTAAAATTATTTTGCGATATTGCTTTTGAACTGAATTTTATGGTTTAGGAGTGAAGAACATGATATTTAATAAATAAAAGTAATACACAAAACGTTAAAAAAAATTTCCCTTTGGGCGTAATGTAAAATTTGAAAGGTTTCAGATTTAAAAAAAATTTTTTTTTTATTTAACGGGTTAAAATTTTCTCCTTTATGTGCTTATGCAAAAAAACTTTTCTTTGACTTGTAGAGATATTAGGTTTTTCCCGAAGCAGAAGACATGAAGCAAGAGCAATGCGTTCGCCAGGACTTGAACCTGGACCTCTCGAGTAGGCGCCGAGTGTGCTGACCATTACACCACGAAGACATGCTAAGAAGGCGGGAGAATTGCCTTATATACCCCCCTTTTTTAAGGGCGACTGGGATTATTGGACCCAGGCGCCAAATCTTGGTGGTTGAGATTCATCATCCACCACATTTTAGTTTGGGCGCCATTGTAGAGACATTAGGTTGTTTTCGAAGCAGGAGACATGAAAAATGAGCAATGCCCTCGCCGGGACTTGAACTGGAACCTCTTGAATATACGCCGAGTGAAAGAATATACGCCGCTAAGAAGGTGGGAGAAATACCTTATGGACTTATGGATAGTCTATTATTGACTTTTCCATACATTGTAATTAAATTTCATTTTGCACAATACGGTGTATTCACTTAAAGGTGAATTTCCTGCACCATAAACCATTTCCTGTTCGAATTGAACAAAATAATGAGTGTTTAATTGTAAAGCTAAAAAACGTCCCGAATGGAGAAAATTATTATATAACCATCATGTGTTTTACAGATATATTGCCATTATTTAAATTTAAAACAACTGAATAAAAATTAACTATTTTTATCATTATAATATATCAATTAACATGATTAATAATTCAATGTATTCATTAAAAATGTCAAATATTTGCTTGAACCTACGACTATATAATATGATATTAAATTTTGCAGTGCATTATAATTTTTACCTTGCAAAATGCTTCTTGTGACAAAAATCTCCTTTCCGCTGATCCTCTCCCATCACTGCAAATCATGTACTAAAATGTAGCAAATATTGCAAATTTTTATTACTAACAAAGAAATCTCGCTATATAAAAATGAACATTTACTTGTTTATCTTTTATACAAATCTACAGATGAATTCCCATGTTTATGAAACCTGCCATACTCAACCTTCAAAACAAGAGGAACGTCATTGTTTGCATAAGATTTTTCAAAAACCAGCCCATGGAGTCAGCGCTCTTTATATACATGTATTTTATGCTAATTTAACAAACTTTTGACAAAAACTCATCGATTTAAAAGCTTTGTGTGGCCGCTTTGCAGAATATTTATATGTTATAAATTTAATCTGAAAATTCGGCGATCACGAGTTTCAGAAACAAATGAACAACGGAAAGCAAGACTGGAAAACGTTCGAGTACGCACTGCTCAAGCCTGTACGTCTGAAACAGACGAGCAACGGGAAGTAACACTGGAAAACGTTCGAGTACGCAGTCATCAAGCCCATACGTCTGAAACAGACGAGCTTCTTGTTTAAAACAAACAAGAAGCAATATTGGAACCGTTCAAGTAAGCACTGATTCGTCCAAACGAACACTGCACGCTGATTAAAATCTTGGTACGTTCCATTATGATGCCACTTATGATTACAGTCTCCATCCAAGTATTGTCTTTGGAAAGATGGATAAATTATGCTTGTATTGCAGAGAATTCAAATTTAAGAATTAAGCACCAGGAATGTGTTGCGCAAGTGTAAAAGTGAAACTGCAAGAATTAAATTCCTCACTCGAAACCATTATCAACCTTGGTATCAGGTGACACAAGCCAATCGAAACATGCAAAATACGCATAAAGAAAAAAATTCACAACAAAATTTAAACACAAAAAGAAAGCTTTCTTTCCTTAGCAAGTAGCATTCCAACGCATGCCGGGTAACAACTAATTATCAATAAAAATCAAGTAACATTTATGATATTTTAACAAGTTAAAAAGTTGGTAACAATCATTTGAGTCATCTCTGTAATCATTTAATCGAACAGCAATGTTTTGATAGAGTTAATTCAACAATTTTTAGAAGAACTTCATTAAATACTGCGACATTCTATTTTAACTTATAGCCATCTTGTAAACTTTCGAAAAAGTAGCAACTTCTCTGTTTTTAGATATTTAAGCCGTTTGACATTAATGAACTTATCTAATAATTTTATGGCTTGAAGCATATTTATAGACAAATTGTTTTCCTCTGAAGGTTGTTAAAATAAAAGAGAAGGCAACATTTCAATTACAGCAATCATGAAATGTAACAATCAAGGTCATAGAACAAATCGCAACCCCCATTTTTTTTTTTTTTTAATTCTTTAAGTCATAGATAAAAAAAAGAGATAAAACTGCAAGAGGGGATTTGGAGGAAATAATTTGCTAGTGAATATAAATGATATGAAAGCAAAATATTTCAGACAGAGAATTTTTTTTTTTAATAAAGGGTCTTCGAAACGCTCGGGAAAAGGAGATTAAATTTCCATTGCGATAAACTTTCAGCGGTTTTTATGGCATTTAAATCATGTTTTTGATTTATCCCGCAGGAGAATGCATGTAGTCTGTTCCGACATCATAAGTTTCCATACATTTTATCATCTTTCAATCGATATTTCGGAATTCAGAAGGCAGCAGAGCCAAGTTTGTAACAGACGTAAAGAATTAAATGCGCAAAAGGGTGCATTTAAAGGAATCATACAGCTAAATCATACCCTGATTAAAACATCCTGGAATCTTAAGCAGAGAATTAACTTTAAGGCCCCAGAAAGAGATTTTCCTAATTTTTAAGAGGATAAATTATAGATTCTGAACAATTACGTATTACTGAATTTTAGTTTTTGAGGCTCTCAAAATTTATTGCTTTATGTTTAGGTCTTACGGGCAAGATTTGAGCTTGCCTTCAAGATCTGCTAACAACAAAAAGAGCGAAATGAATTGGATAGAGAAATGAGATTAACTCAAAAAGAAACCAAGCTTGGCGTCCGGGAGTTAAATCAAATGAAGGCATTTTATTCTTGCTGTAGAAATCTAAGCAGACATCAAAGACCAGTTACATTGAAGCAATGCAATTAAATACTTGTTTCCATGAAGCTGAAGTGTTTCCTTAGAAGTACGATAAAGTAGTGAGAGAAAATATCTAGCTATTTTAATAAGGTATTTTTTGCAAATTTTTCTCTTAAAATTGTTTGAAAGACAGTAAGTCAATTAGGAACTTTTTTGGTTAATTTTCATACAGCAGAACTCTATTTTTTTGCTTTGTCAAATATCTGTAGAAAGAATAAAAATTATATTGAAAGAATTGTCTCGTACTGAAGATGGACAAATGAAAATGTTCAACAGCTGTACAGAACAAATAGCAAATTAACATGCTTGTTACAGAATTAGTGTCTGTGCAATCATGATTATTAAAAGATGCTGGAAAAGGGGAACGAAATAAAGAAATATTGAATGTATTCTAATGGCAGTTTTAAATTTTAGCAATGATATCGTTTCCTGAAAGATCAAACACAAAAAGCCAGTGCCTGAGCCGATGCAACTGGCGCAGCTGAACCAGGTGGCAGATTTCCTAAACCAGATTAATCAGATTTTCATAATTTTAAATAAGAGCTAAGCAACAAAATTCAGGAAAGCAAATGTTTTTTGGAATTTTTCGCAGAGTCTGTGCACTGGGCGGCAAAATGCCTTTTCTACAACAAGGAGGCTTTTAACCTTTTTGATGATAGAAAATGAAGTATTGTCGAAAGCCAAATAATAATACCTTTAATTCAAGCTATGGTTCTTTTCATCAATTAAAATTTCTTGCAGCTATATGAAACATCAAAGAGCCTGGTAAATAATTTACTTTTATATTAACTGATTCCATCGAAGCTAGCTGTTAGTAACTGTAACAAATATCTTACACTGATGCCACGGAAAAATTACAAATAAAATATACATCTATAACCTAAAACATAAAAAAAGATGTATAAAAAAGTCTGAAAAGTTTCAGATTATGAATTACGTCCAAAGGGGCGTTTTTTTAACGCTTTATGGGTTACCTTTATTTAATAAATACCATGTTCTTCGTACTTAAAAAATTCAGTAGAAAAATTCCATAAAATTCAGTTTAAGAGCAATATCGCAAAATAATTTTAAAATAAGCATATCTTTAGAATTTTCCGATCCACCGTCTCGCACGCTGGAGATAAAAATGCTTTTTCTGTACAGCGTTGCCATTTCTCGCTTTGAAATCCTGGAGTTGGTTAATCAAAAATTCGTTAAAGGTTTAAAAAGTATGAAATATATAATAAAACAAATTCCAAATTTCAAATTTGGGCTTCCAGACGTCCATATTCACAATAAGATTACATCATTCAAAATTGGATGGCTCTAGATACCGTTGTTTTATCACAATGCTAGAAACATATGTACATTTATGCAGATTCTTCATTATTTAATTTCTTTAAATATAATACAGGGCGATAATATTTGGTGGCAACAATTTGAAAAGTGAAACAACGCTTTTAGTGAATCAACGCAAAATGTCAGAACGAAATTAAGAGTCCATCTGGGCAAATAGCCCCTTTGGACTAATAAAAGGAAATTAAAAAAAAACAGAGCATAAAGCAGCAAACTCCTCTTACCATATTTATAAACAAATAAAGCTAAAAAGTATTCATTTTATTTCTGTTAATTAGATTCGTAAGCATATTTATATATATATATATATATATAAAAGCATATATATATATATATATATATATATATATATATGTATATATATACATATATATATATATATATGTAATAAAGAGAAGATTCAGCAGCAATATCGTTCAAATACTCAACAAGAAGTCGAGCTTAGATTTGAATATATCTCTCAATGCTCCTGACACCTTGAAAAAAGGCGTGGAAGAACTAAAGATAGAAATCCATATAAATAAAAAAATAAATTCCGAATTGAGGATAACACTAATATTAATTTTTATTCTGCAAACTACAGAATTTTTATTCTGTAGTTCCTGTCGTAGACATAATCGCACACTCAGTATTTTCTATGCTAGTATTTATACTATTAAAATCTTTGCTCATCTGTTTGTTTGTGGCATTATCTTTGTGGCGAGGAGTTGAGTTTCGAGAGAGGTACCCGCGGATTCCAAAAATTCGTGGCGATCCATTTCGACCATTCTCATCTTCGTACGGCTTTAATTAGCTGCGATTTAAGCCAAAAACTCTAAAAACGCTGATTTTCGGTCTCACTTTTTTTTGACTGGCAACAATCTCGACTCTGGAGATAAAAATCTGCTTTATTTCGGAAAGTGTTGCTGCTGCTCGCTTTCAAATCGTACAGTTTGTTAATAAAAATTTGTAAGTTTTACAAAATATGCAATAAAAGTAGCATTGCTAATCAATAAATGTATTATTATCTCTACATATAATAAAACAAAGAGTCTCTCTGTGTGTGTGTGTCTTTCGTTCGTGTTGCGAGTAATCTAATAGACCCAGGGCCACGAAATTTGCTACATAGGTGTATCTACACAAGAGCCAGTGCACCTCGAAGCGATTTTTTCGAAATTCGAATTAGAATATTTTTTATTTTATGTTTTGTGACCAAATCGCGTCATTTTGAGACATGATGGGCTACAGGAAAGCGAGATTTCACTCTATACATTTCATTTTTACATCGTCGTGAAGCGTAGACACATAGCTATTTTACGAACTTGAAATAAATTTCGTATTTCAATAAATCGATTAAATACAAATTTATTTAGGAAGGTGAGCTTAACATCTTTTCGGCGGAATTTTTAAAAAAAAAACTTATTTTAAAAAATGTGCTGTTTATTTTCCTTTGATTTTTGGACACGTTGAACTTTAATCCTTTCGACTCCTTTTAAAAAAGGAATTTTGGAAAAATAATAATATTTTGTATTTTTTTAAAATTTTTTAAATGAAGCTTCCGAATACACTTCTCACATCTCAGATATTTTAAAATGTAGTTTTGGCAACGATTTTCCTTTCTTATTGTTGTTGATAGATTTATTTCGATTTGATGAAATTGCATCATTTTGAATAGTTTCATTCTTTTAAAAATTTTGGTTTGGCAACAATTTTTCATCGTATTTCTTATGTTACTGTTTTCAAAAGTCGTTTCTTTTTGCAACGGTGAATTGTTTAATTACTTTATTAGGATAATTAACATTTGTATCAAGGGATATTGCTTATTTCATTGTAATATTACGTTTTAATTATATATAATTTTAATTATAAAAAAGTTTTGCCTGATATTTTTTAATCTGTTTAAGTTCTTAATCTGTTTATACCATTTGAGTTCTTAAGATTATGCAAAGGGAAGTTGGTTAATTTATTTATTAGGATAATTAATATTTGTATTAAGGGATATTGCTTATTTCGTTGTATACTTTTTATATGTAATGCATTTTTAACTGAATTTTTTTTTCCGTTGTTGTTTGTTTCTTTTTCGATAAAATTGTTCTGCAGAGTAAAATTCTGTGCAGTTTTCAAATTTAACGCTTGGTGTTCTCTTTAGGCATTTTTCCGGTACACTTAAAAGCCAGACGAAGGCTGGCCACGCAGCGGCTAGTTATTATATAAGGTGATGTTCTACCGTTGAAGAAAGCATGAGATTTCATCTGTCGTCAATGTATGTTGAAACGTTTTCGTTAATGTCAGCATTTTTAATAAATAGCTACTGCTGGCAACGTTTTTTATTTCAGATTAAGATAATTGGCACGGTATGTTATTGCCACATTAATACGTTTATCGATATTGAGAAAAGTTGTTATATTACATTACATTTAAATCATGACGTTATACGTATATGAAAACTAAGTAAATAAGGTGAAGTTTTTTTACTTAATTGAAAGCTCGTATTTCTGTGCGTAACAGCAAGATGACCTTTCAATTAAGTCTTTTACAAACAGTGCATAGAATTCAAGTTAGAAATGTAGAATTTATTGATTAAAAAATATCATAGGCTATAGTCTCAATATGAAATCTTAAGTCATTTCTATTTAAGGTTATTATTTATACTTAAGGCATTTATATCTTAAGGCATGAATGGTTTATTATAATACCTTTAATTCGAACACTCGTAATGTAGCGAAATATTTTTAGTAGATATAGAGTAAAGGTTTGAATGAGAATTTTCTCGAAGCTTGGATCAAAAAGGGTGGTCTGATTGTATTTTAATGAAAATCGTCTACTCTGTACAGTCTGCAGAGTTCATTTTAACTTTTTAACCGACTTTCTTATCAAACCTCATTTCATTTCCCTGTCAGAATGCAATTTTCCAGAGCGAAAATATTCAAATTATGTAGAAAGAAGGAAGTATTTAAAGGAAGGTCTAGGATGGAGAAATCACAGCGTGTTCTGTCAACTTGAAGGCCACGTTGCTAATTTTGATCCTGTAGCGATTAGAATTCTGCGGCGTTAAATTATTCTTGCCCTTAGGCTTGTTTACGCCGACTTCGGTTGTAGAGACATTAGGTTATTTCGAAGCAGGAAATAAGCACTGCCTTCGCCGGGACTCGAACCACACACCTCTCGAATACGCTCCGAGTGCTGACCACTACACTACGAAGGTAAGCTAAGAAGGCGGGATAAATATCTTACGTATTCGGCCTTTTAAAGGTCGACGGGGATTAGGGGACCCACTCGCCAACTCCTGGTGGTGAAGAATCAACATCCACCACTTTTTTTTGCTAAGAAGGCGGGAGAAATACCATATACTGTTAGAGCTAACTTGCACTCTAGTTAAACTGTGAGGCAGTTGGGCAAGAGTTAAATTTCATTAAGCTGGTTCATCCATTTTTTACTTAAAATTTCATTCATTCATCTTTAAATTTAATTAAAATTTTAAATTCCATTAAGTTAATTTATCTGTCCAACATTTAAAGCCAAAACTGTTATGTCGGCTTCTGTGAACACAAGTTGGTGCCGCTTGTTAAATTTTATCTGGATTAATACAAGTGTCCTTTACACCCTTTCCCTGTATATGTGGTACTTACAAGACATAGCGATAATTTGCTTATCGTCTGCTGGAGTTTTGAATCTAGTTTATGTTGCCAAAGAACATTAAATTATATTTTTTCAGAAATGTATTAGTGGGCCCTGTCTTATCCAAGTGGCCTTACAATGAAGGAATAAGCCAAGAACGTTGAATATCATAAACATTTGTGATATATAAACGTACTTCATAATTTAGAGAATGAAATCGAATATAAAATGTACGTCTGCTGTGAGACAGGTGGAGCAAGTACAAAACTTACCAAAAGAAAAAATACATTCGAAAATTTTCAGAGTTTTAGCGTTTGAATCATCGTTCTTATGTAATGTGTTTAAGAACTTTCATGTAAATGTTTTTTTTTATTCGCTCCCTATATAAGCATATATGTTACCGTTAAAGTATGTAATGCAGTTATTTCATAGAATACCTAGTTATTCCATGAAATAACTGATCGCGTCCGTTAAAGTGTGTAATATGTTAATAATTTGACACTTTAACTAGTTATACTATGAAATAACTAGGTATTCTATAAATTAACTAACGAGAGACAGTTAAAGTGTAAAATTAACAATTTATCTAAAATGAAATAACTAGGTATTCTATAATAAACTAATGGTAGACAATTAAAATGAAGAAGAAGCAATTAATCTAATTTATGCAGCGTATGAATGGTATTTATGGAAACGTACCATAAAATTATTTTTTACAACAAGGATTACTAAAATGACACTTGGAATTAGAGAGAACATTATTTCTAAAACAAAAACATTTTTTGTTGACACACTGGGTTTTACACGAACATTCCATATTGTTAAACGAAACATAAATGTACCTTATACTAAAAAGCGAGATATATGATATAGATTATTTTACACTTTAACGGGCTGCAGATCGTTATTCTATGAAATAACTAGTTAAACCATGAAATACAAGAGAGTTTTACACTTTAACGGACACGATCAGTTATTTCATGGAATAACTAGGTATTCTATAAAATAATGGATTTCGTACTTTAACGGTAACATATACATTTTTTGTTGGATTTCCATCGTGGCTTAAATCGCATAGTTTGTTTTTATATCCAAAGGAATCCTGTCCAATAATGGAAAAGGCATTTATCAAAATAGCTTCTTTTATTTCATTTCAAATTAAGATCATTTAATACCCTGAAAACCGAAGCATTCTTCCATAAAAATCTGGTTGGAGAAATCAAATAACTAATTTCGACTACAATCAGAATTCCACACATCGTCGAGGAGTCGGAAACGGAATCGAGTGGATTCATGTGAGAACAAGTTTGAAAATATTCCCCTTCGCCGATAAGGCATATGTTTGGCTTTGCGCTCGCGTATTAAGTGTGTTGATGAGAGCGAGAGATGTAATTGGGCATTTTCCCGTCACGGATTAATTGTCACCCACCCTTTTTCGGGGTGCCTTCCATGCGTGATGTGCCAGACACGCCCACAGACGAGGAGACACTCACTGCAGCTTTCATTAGCGATGTTTTAGGATTGAAAAGAGTTGCACTAATGGGAAGACAGAACAGCCCACTCTTTCATGGAATCATTGATCATATTGAGCATTTAGATGGGTGTCAAATTTCGGTTCATATTTAACTTACAAATCCTACTTAATTCAAGTTTAAATTAAAAAAAATATCAACAAATATTTGCTTTAACGACAAGAGAGGACATTAATAAATTAACCCACCTGAGTTCGAAATTAAACGTATTTGCCATGAATGCGCACGAAACCAAAACAGAACTGATTTAATGTAGTAATAAATGTGGAGCTTAATGTGGAGCTGTTTTTGAGGTCGTCAACATTTAAAGGTAGTCGAAGGTTTCTATTAGAAGTATTTGTTTTCTCATTCTATATTATGCTACGTATTATTTAAAGGTAGATGAAAATTTTAAAATATTTAATTGTTAAATGCAAATAAAATTGGCGAATGAAAATGAAAAAAAAAATGTCCTTTTAAAAATACACATTTAACTCTAGTTTTTAGCATCACTTTATTCACGTGGTTCGAGAAGACTCTTCAAAGAAAAAAAAAACTGTTGTGGACACCACATGACTTCCTTATATGGCCTATTAAATTACACACATTTTTTCCTGCATTTCATTTAAACTTATTTCCCCGAATTTCATTACAGATATATTTCTCATTCAATTAATTCAGTTCTAACTTCACGGCAAAGCAAAAATACATCAAAACTCAGAATATCTTCATTAAAAATTGCAAAATAGAGAAAAATATAAAACATTCAATATAGTTAAAACAGTTAAAAAAAAACAATTTTTACAAATAAAATTAGAGTTTTTATGCAAAAGCAAGCATTTCGACCAGGGATCATGAAGGCACATTTTTTTCGGTGCACAAAACTGAAAGTTTACTTTGGCCGCACTTGGCAAAAAAACACTGAAGGTGCAGAAAGTGACTTAATTCACTAATCTTCTGAGTT
Source organism: Stegodyphus mimosarum (assembly GCA_000611955.2). Lineage (NCBI taxonomy): Eukaryota > Metazoa > Arthropoda > Arachnida > Araneae > Eresidae > Stegodyphus > Stegodyphus mimosarum. The sequence continues at coordinate 377,858 of KK113969.1, forward strand.
TTAAATGTAAACAAATGGCGGTTCGTTAGGCTTAACTAGTCACTTAAATCAAGACGCAAGAGAAACACGCCGACGTGGAAAATAAAACAGGCAACTCGACGACTTTGTATTCGGCGTAGATTTTCTAAAATCCCAATCGATTTCGAGGGCAAAACAGGTCCCCCTTCATCAGGAGCAAAAATTTTTGCAAGCACAGGAAAGGGGAACCCGCTTTGTCCTCGAAATCGATTGGGATTTTAGAAAATGTGTACCGAATACAAGGTTGTCGATTTGCCTGTTTTATTCGCCACTTGAACTTTTAAATTGTTGATAATTCTACAAGTTTGCATGCAGATTATTTAAAGCCATGAAACCCTTAACCGGAACATGAAAACCACATAATTCAATCGTAATTAAAGCAAAAAATGCACAATTTACCAACATATAAAAACAAAAACACTAAGCTCACAGAGATAACAGAGTGGTATATATATATACGATTTGTGCAGCTCATTGCAACGAAAAAGGAAGGTGCCCAGCTACATGTTATAGCAGTCCCATGTACAAAATTTCAAAGTTCTACGGCTGCTCGTTCTTGAGTTTTGCGAGATACGTATATACGTACGTAAAGACATCAAGAAAAATTCTCATGTGAATCCGTTTTAAATCCACTTTGGGAAAAAGAGTTCTTTATTCTGTCCGTTCGTACAGATGTCACTGAAATACGTCGTTCAAATGATTTCGAGAGGGGTTGAAATGGATAGTTTATTTGAAATATGATGCTTGGAAATTTTTCGCGCTTACAATGCTTCCTTTACTTCGCACGAGGAAATCAGAACTCCTGAATATACTGTTCGTCAAAAGTTACGTGCTACTTAAGTGTTAAGTGAGTACACTAAATTACTTCTAATACTAGTAAAATTTCTTTAAAAATTAATCGGTTTCTTAGCAGATGACACTGAAGACTAATCAGTTTCTTAGATTAATTGGCTAAAGGATGATTCACTGTCATCTAAAACAGTTCTGAACTAGGAAGAAATTTTATACTTTCAGGAGAAGGAGGGGGAATGCTGTTAGCCTTTTAGTTAGCTGTTAAGTATTTAGATTTAAATCAGAAGAGAAACAGCCAAAGTGAAACTTAAAATTAGTAAAGAAGCAATCTTGTATTTGGCGTAAATTTAAGACAAAAAACTCTATCGATTTCGAGGGCAAATAGGTACCTTTTCATCAAGAACAAAGAAATTTGCAAGACTGGGAAAGCAGCCGGTGTAACAGTCCTATTTATACTCTACTGCAGTAAAGCGAACAGAAAAGCATCTGTCAGCAAAACTAATAACGAAAATTGAAAAATGAAGTTAACAGAATTTTAAAAGCGTTAGAAAGAACTTAAATGGCATTAAAACCATTAAGTAAACAAGCTAAATATTTGTAAATGTGAGAGGCTTCAAGAAAATCTAACTCGGCTTTTCGGATAATATTTGCAGACCCAAAGTCAAAATCACGATTAAATTCCCCAACTGTGACTAACGATCAAAGATTTGGTAATTTCGCCTTTTCGAACATAAGATTCATGTTCCTTGATACCAAACTTCAACCCTGTTTTAGTTTGGCCATTATATCTCAAACCATACGGACATGTTATGCTACAAATTCCCCAAGAAATAGATTTTAGTTCTTAATTAGAATTTAGATTTAATGTGAGTTTAGATTAATCTGTGAATATTAAAAACTGCTTTTATTCAAGTTTTGGTACATAACAATCTTTTTCATATCTTTTCGTTCTTTAACTTATAAAACATGTTAAAAAATAATTTAACTCGAAATAGATGTATATGAATTTTTTGAGTTTGCAAATGGAGAGAAGAATGACATTCTAGCATTAGTGAAAAGAAAGCATGGAACAGGAAAGGGTGAGAACCACTGGGCTAAAATTTTTACAATCCCTCGTTATTACCCCAAAAGGGCAATTTGACTAGAAGGGCTATTAATTTCGTTTTGGTATTTTGCGTTGATTCACCATAAACGGCGAATTAATTTTCAAATTGCTACCACCAAATATTAGAGCTTTGTCTTATATTGAAAGAAATTAAATAATGAAGAATCTACATAAATGTATATATGTTTCTCGCATTGTGATAAAAGAACGGTACCTAGAGCATTCAAATTTTGAATAACGTAATCTTCCACCGAATATGGGTATCTGGAAGCCAAAATTTAGAATTTGGAACTCGTTTTATTATTTATTTTATATTTTGTAAAGCATTTATGAGTTTTTGATTAAGAAACTCAACAATTTCAAAGCAAACAATGGCAACGCTGTACGAAAGAAAAGCATTTTTATATCCAGAGCGGAATGTCAGTATGTATATAGGAAATTCTAAAGATATGCCGTTTTTAAATATTTTATCATACTGCTGTTGAATTGAACTTTATGGCTTAAGTGCGAAAAATATGATATTTAACGAATAAAGGTAACACACAAAACATTAAAATAAAAACGCCCCTTTGGGCGTAATATAAAATCTGAAAGCTTTCAGACATTTTTTCTTTAATATAAAATATTTTTTTCCCTTTTATTTGAATTTTATAGATATCAGATAGCCATCTAATTTAATGTAAATTTTGGGTAAAAATTTAACGCTAAAAATACTGACAGACTTTTAACTTTGCATCTTTTGCATATTTGATTGCAAATACAGGAGAAAAAAAAATAGATCTTATTTAATGTAAAATTGTAAGAGCTGAAATCAAACTTTAAAGCACCTTTAAAAGAAGATTTAATCAATTTATGTATGAGTGAACTCTTCTGCATTTATTCCATCATAAAGATGACTTAAATTGTAATCAAATTTGGAAAAACAATGAAATCAAAGGTCGTGGGAATGCCCTTTAAAAATAGTTCAGTTTTTAAGGCTTAAAGTCAGGTTGAAAAATGTCAGCATACAATATGTTTTTCATTTATTAATCTCTCATTAGAAAAGAAAACTTCTAAAGGAATGTGATACAGGTATCTAGTGAAATGGACATCAATATATGGTTAATACCTAATTAAAAACTTTTTATTTGAATAGGCTACTTATTACGGCATCGCATTAGAAGGCTTTCTGACTCTGGAGGGGTGTCTTCGTTGAGGGCATTCTAAGGGGAGTGAGTCATTTAACTGAGTCAAAGCACACGTGGACTACATGTGTAAGCCACAGTGCAGTTTTAATCAACAACTCCTCAAGGGATGAAACCCAAGACTGTCTACCCTAGCTTTTCCTAACATTAATACCAGCTGCGGAGCGGTAAAGTCGTTGAGCACTGGTAGTTCGATCCGAGATTCGAATCTCGCGAATGGGCTGGCTTTATGGGCTGGCTTTATGGGCGCTTTCACTGTTTTCCCCACGTTTAACGTGTATCAGAGCCAGTTTTCCTTAGAAAGTCCTCCACGAAGGTATCCCTCCCCCTAGGTAGATAACCCTCAAGGTGCTTTGCCAGAATCAAACAAACTTAAAACCTAAACCTAACACTATTCTCTTGAAAGGACTTTCGCGTTACTTCTATTCGTTCATCAAAGACACTAAAAGCCGTTCAGACGATATAATGATTAGAGAAGCCTACTGCGATACTGAAGGGCCTGGGTTCGAATCCCGGAAAAGGTATGGATGCTTTTATAATGTCCTTTCGGTATGAGGGTACTCTAAATATGCGGCGAGCCGAAAATTCTTTCGAAAGGTTGGTGGTAAGGGAAGAGAGATGGGAGGCCCTCGGACGCGTTCCCTCGGGGTGCTCTCTATCAAAATTGGAGCGGAACTGAGCGAAGTTCAACTGTCACCTGTACGGTGCTCAAAGATCTTGTCGACGGTAGGCGCAGTCTTGCACTTCTTTCCACGATTAATTTCGTGAGTTTGTTCTGATGACCAGTCACAACCAGTATCAAACCAGTCACAATTGCAGGACACTTACGTCCTCCAACCATCGTAGGAAGGAACTTTCTAAGGAAGATCAGTTTAATGTTTTAAGTTACGATTAAAGAAAGCATGTAAATCCCAAGTAGTTAGTCCTTTTGGAAACTGGTTACTGAAAGCTCAAGCTTTGAGTAGAAATTAGCATTACAAAATGTTTATTTACTTTAGTTCCCAATCTATCGTTAAATATAGAATCTCAGTTATGGTAAAGCGAAAACAATGATAATAAACCAAATCAGACAGCTTTAATCAAAAGTCATCTTGAAATTTCTGAACCAAAGCTAATATTTGCGATTCAATTCGCCTTTTCTTAATGAACTCTGATTGAGACCACTTGAATCGACCATTCAGTTTATTAGCTGTTTCAAAATGACCGTTTTTCGCTTTAGATTTACTTCCTCTTGAGAACAAAGAGGGTTTAATAAATAAATAAAACTCTTTAAGTGCTTTTAAAAATTCCTTCTATTCTTCGCCCATCTGAAATGCGATAAAGATAGCCTAATAAAATCTTTTAATCTACCACTTAAAGCGTTGCTGATGGTGTGCATATTACAGCTTTCATACGCAGAGAATATCTGGAAAGAAAATGAGATGCTTCAGACATTTTTTCATCTCCTCTCCACGTGCTTATTTGATATAAGCTATAAATATTGAAGTACAAAGGGAATTTTATAGCTTCTTCTTTCATGCTTCAAAGTGATTTAAAACAGATGTGATTTGAATTCTGTGTTTTTTTAAAAGTGATACTTATTTTTAGTAGTAATACTTATAGTGAGTGATATACTTATAGTTAGCGATACTTATTTTTAGTAGTGATTTTACAGTGATACTTAGTGATACTTATTTTTAGTATAGTGCTTAATGCATTAGATTTTTTTTAAATGTTAAAAAAGAGTAATTCTAATTGCTAAGAGATACTTTTTTTTTTTCATAAGAATTTCAAAGTGAACATTATAAATACATTGTTAGCCCAAACAACATTAGCCCAAAAGGGCTATTAATTTCGTTTTGGCATTTTGCGTTGATTCACAATAAATGCTGGTTGACTTTTCAAACTGTTGCCACCAAATATTATCTCCCTGTATTATATTTAAAGAAATTAAATAATGAAGAGTCTGAATAAATGTATGTATGTTTCTTTCACTGTGATAAAACAACGGTACCTAGAGCCATCCAATTTTGAATAACGTACGTTTCCACCCGAATATGGGCATCTGGAAGCCCAAATTTGGGAATCTGGAATTTGTTTTATTATCTATTTCATATTTTGTAAAGAAGTTATGAGTTTTTTATTACGAAATTCAACGATTTCAAAGCGAGCAATGGCAACACTGTACCGAAAAAAAGAACATTTTTATCTCCAGCGCGCGAGACTGGGTATCGGAAATTCTAAAGATATGCTAATTTAAAAATTATTTTGCGATATTGCTGTTGAACTAAATTTTGTGGTTTAATTGCGAAGAACATGGTATTTAACAAATAAAGGTAACACACAAAACGTTAGAAAAATGCCCTTTGGGTGCAATGTAAAATTTGAAAAAGCCTTCAAAGTCTTTTTTTTATTTTTATTTAATTTTTTTTTAAATTTCTTTTTTCTTTGCATTGTTTGTTAAATATGTAAGACTAAGAACTTTTGTTAAAGCATGTAAAGCTAAAAATAAGCTATTATAAAATACTCAAAATAAAAAGCATTTATTGAAAATGTAAAGTAGAATCAATGAAATCGAATCGAAGAAAAATCACGTTCCTCGTTTATTTGTATTTTCTGTATTTTTGTCTGTTTATACTGAAAACGTTTTCAAAATTCGTATGCTTATTCGATAAATTCAGTATAAATATATATATATATATATATATTAAAAAAATTGTTCTTTGAATTATTTTATACGTCTTATTGTTTGCAAAACAAAAACATCTGACTTTTCTTTCTTTCTTTTGAGTGTTTTTTCTGATATATTCGCCATCAGCATTGGCACGACAGCCCCCTGTGGGCCCCGGCCTTCTTCAGAAATCTTAACCCCTTGCACCCTTCTTTCAGAAATAAACCTCCAGTTCTTGATTTTTACAAAGGCAAAATCCTCATCTAGGCAGTCCCTAAATCTTTTCTTAGATACTCTGATATATTCTAATTGCATTTTCCTACGAATTTACTCTGAGTTTTCGTTACCTGAAAGGATATGTACATACATATGTACATTCCTTGAATGTACATACATATGTACATTCAGGGATTATAGTCTTGCGCATATAAATCGAGGAACGCGTACTCCTATTATTTACATTTGCATTATCAGGTTTTTTATACACATTATTACATGTTTTGATCTCATTTTTAGGATTTAATGTTTTTCATTTTATATGAAGTTTCAAATAATTTTTAAATCGTTTTACATAGAGCAAGGGAATTCTAGTTATGCACATGAGTTTCTAAATTTGGAGAATTAAATATTTACGTATAATTTTTTATTTTTATTTTTAATTTACAAGAAACACAAACACACGACAAACACACGTTGTTGTGAAGAAGAACACACGAACAGTTGGAAAGAGTATGACATAAGCTAATTTCCCCTGAAGGGAGTCGTCGGTATTGTTTCGCTATCTTCTCAATTTTTCAATTTCAAGTCATTTTCTTTATACGGCTATAATTATTATTTACAGTTTTTGCATTCCAATTTTATGCATTTCCACTGCTATTGGCTAGGGCTTGTAAAGCAATTTTTTCAGCTGGCCCTTTTCCATTTACTATTTCAAGTACTTTTAAACATTTCTCAAAAAAATTTTATTTTTATTTTACCTTTAATTTTAATTTTTCTATCTAACTTTAAATATTACGGCTTTGTAAATTGGAATTCATGTAGACTTCAAATTGTAATTCTTAGTTTTCTTTATTGGCTTTTTTTATTTTACTCTGAAATATTAGAATTTTAATAGCAGTATTCCCCGTATCATGCTTATGATTATGTTTAATTAAATCATTGCAACCTAGGCGCAGAGTTCTTAATAGTCCTTCCTTACTTTTGTTTATATGTAAATACATATATTTTGCGAGAAAAACTCTCTCTGCACACTCTGAACAAGCATTTTGATCATACACTAGTAATGATTCTGGGATTCCAGAGCGAAGTCACAAGAAAATTACGAAAGAAAACCATACAGCCCTTTTAAAAAAGTTAATAAAAAAAATGGATACACCCCCTAGGTTGATGATCGAGTTCCTTGAAAGCAATCAGCAAGGAATTAAAATGCAAACATAAAGAAAAACCTCCGCTGCCGTCTGCTATAAACATTTCTGCCAAAACCAGCAGCAAAATAGACACGTTTATGTCCTCCCTTCTTCCACCTCGAAGAAATGCATTTGCAATATAATGCGTAGCCATGGTTTCACATTTAACAATAAAAGCACTCTCGAAATCAGATTTCTAATCTGTGTCCAATAACGTCAGCCAAACATCAACAACATGTCTGTAGGAAAACTAAAAAAAGAAGCCAAAACACACGAGCTAGTACTTCGGTTGAAAACTATGCCTGTTTTCTGAAGGAGATTGGGCATTTGGAAGAGGCAGTGGAGGGAGGGGAGGAAGGTGGAAAGATCCGGGGCTTGTGTTTGTTTGCCGAGAGACAATATTAGCGCTACGGCTACCAAGGCAACCAACCTTCGCGGTGTAACTCATAAACATTCCGGCAGCGGCGCACTTTCTGTGTTATCGACCGAGCCTCACATAGCGTTGTATGTATATTAAGCCAAGCTGAAAGCAGGAACGAATAGGCTGAAGGAAGTACAGGTGGAAATCTTGAAGGTTAAAAACTTATCGGTGAGCTAAGAACTGCAAATCCATGCTTCTTGATGAAGACTTCCAAGAAAGCGAACAATCTTTACCTGACAAAGGTCTGCACTTTTATCACAGAATGGATGTAAATCAAAATATTATTACAATTATATTAATTAAATAAAAAACTATGTAACAAAAGAGTAGGCAAATTGTATAGCTTAACAAAATTATCACAATTAATTTATTAAAATAACGATTAAAATAATAATATATTAAAATAACGATTCTCTTAAGAAAATTGCCGTTACAAAACAAGATGTAAATGATTCTTCGTCTAATTGTTAAATAATTATGAAATTGCATCAAATACATTATCGTAATCGTATTGTTTGAATTACGAATCTAAACAATCGGCATTGAACTAGAAAATGTTATTTGAGCAAAAGTTCAATTTTCTGAGCTATTCTCCACCTTTCGCTTCCAAGTAATTGCCAAAGTTTCAGTGTGGCGGCGTATATTTGTGCTCAGTGGGCTAACAAATTGGTATTTACAAAAACTCACTATGTTTATTTATACTAGGATTTGAGGGCACTGCTATGCTGGTATTCGCACTATATGTTTGGACTCCTTCAGTCTCCCATTACGCAAAAAAAATCTGATGTCTACACAACAGGACTTCCTTGTACGGAATATTAAATCAGACGCATTTTTTCTTGCATTTCATTTAAACTTATTAGATTGAATTAAATCTACTTCGTCGATAACACATAAACCATAATAGAATAAATGCACTCTTTAAAACTCACTATATTTGTTTACCATAGCGACACTCTAGCGCTAGGTTCACTTAACAGCGTTACTTCTTATTCCTTTTATAACTCAGAATGCACAAAAATTCTATCACCTGAAGAATTATTTAATAGTTACGACATGTTCTATTCAAATACTATAATAAATCTAAAACGATGTATAAAAGAAATTAAAGAAGCAAACAAAAAAGAAACAGTTTTTCACAGACGATGCAGTATTTCTCATTCAATTAATTCAGTTCTCACTTCCCGACAAGGTAAAAATACATAAAAACTCAAAATATCTATATTAAAAGATACGAATTAAATTTTAACACTTATTTCTTCGAATAAATTACACAGCGGATTAAGCATAATTTAATTCGCAATAATAAAAGAAGGCGTTATTTTTGTTGTTGGGAAGCTTAGTTTGTCTAGATTGGCAACAAATCCACTATTCTGCTAAGTTTCAAATGTAAACAAATATGGCCGCTATGGTAAAAATAATTACGCTTAGCCGCACTTAAACAACTTTTAAATTGTCGATAATTCTACAAATACTGCATGCAGATTTATTAAAGGCATAAAAACCTTAACCGGAAAATAAGAACAACGTAATTCAATCATTTTAAGACAAAAAATGCGCAATTTGCAAACATATAAGAATAAAAAAACTGAGATCATTGAGCCGAGTAACGAGTACATATATTTAGATACTTTTGGTGCGGCCAATTGCAACCAAAATAGGAGGTGCACGTCTACATGTTATAGCAGTCTTATACACAAAATTTCAATGTTCTGAGGCAACTCATTTTTTTAGTTATGCGAGATACATACATACATACGTACGTACGTACGTACGTATGCACAGACGCCACGAAAAATTCTCTTCAGAATCCATTTTAAATCAATTTTATAATTTTTTTGGGGAAAAAAGAGTCCTTTGTTCTGTCCTTACGTACAGATGTTACTCAAAAACATTGTTAAATTGCATTCGATAGCGGTCGTAATGAATATTTTCGTTGGAATATGGTAACCGAAATTTTTCGCTTTTACAAAACTTACTTTTACTTCGTACAAGAAAGTAAAAACCCACTTCTTCTATCACTGAAGCCTTTCCACTGATATTTCTTTTACGTTTCATGATCTTTTCAATTTTGCACAATAATCTAGGTTACGTCGAAGACTTGTCTGACAGAATATGCTATTTTAATTGGAAACAATTACGAACGCTCTGTCATGTCTGTTTACAACATCGCCAATAATTCATTCGATTTGTTGAAAGCCTACAAATCCACATTCACATTATCTTACAACTTAAGTATCAAGACTATTATTGGAACTAAATAAACAGATTTGAGTGATCAATAGATTTGAGGTAAAAATGTTTGAAAGTTGGAAGAGATGATATACGATGTTATATTTTCAGACAAAAGAACCAAGTGAGGATAGAATTGTATGGTCAGAAATTCAAGGCGCTTACTGAAATCGGAAGTTTTGTCTGATTAAAAGTTCAACCAGAAAAAGCTGCTTAATCAATATAAGAAATTTTCGTATAATTTTTCGCAGAAGGAAAATGAAATTTGTGGTAATAAAACAACCAAAAAATGATGGCAGATATATGAATTTTTTTCAAGCTTAAATTGGACGTTTGTTAAACATAAATTTTATGATCATTCAAACATTGTCACACAAAGATATGCTTCTTTTCGTATCACAAAAGGGAAAATCTCAAATAGTGCTCTCTTTTAAGTAAATTAAACAATGATTCTGGTAGTAATAGTAAGAAAACAAGTGTTAAAAATATGCAATTTTACAGAATGTCGTTAGAGATTTAACCATAATGAGCTAAAATTAATGTCAGATTACTTCGTTTCATGGCTTCTTGGGTCGAATACTCAATTACCTTGTTTACCAATTACAATTACCGTAGTATTCAACTATACTACAATTCCATTTACAGTAAAAATAACTTCAAAAGACCTCTAAAAAGACTAAGAGAGCTCTTGTTTTGTTAAGAGAAGTGTAGTTGATAAAATTGCAGGTGTAGGAATAAAATTATCATCATGTGAATAAATGTATAATAAAGCGCCCGAAAATCTCTTTACACACACAGATGATTCCAAAAGACTTAGAAGCGAATCCACACAAATTACCATTTACAGACATTTCTGCAGTTCTTTTCTAAGGTCACTAATCTCTTTTTCCAAGAAACTCTCACCATGCAGCACATATAATTTAACATAACGTTAAAAAAAAAAATACGTACAACAAGAAAAACTCCCCTTATCATTTAAATACGAATCTTCCGTATAATAGTCGTTCATTGGCTCCACACCCAATAATCACACAACCGTGAGAAAGACAAAAAGTAATAATTTTACACTTAGTTTCATATCCCCCCTCCCTGACCACCAAGAAATAACGAAAGAAAAAAAAAGATAAGATTTGGAACCTTAAATAAATGTCGCTTCCAAACTGTGACAAGACAGCGGGACATCTCCGTGAGAATACGACCTGACGCTCACCCAAGGCACGCGCCTAGTAGAAAAAAGGTCACATCTGCCGGCTCATCCGTGAATTCCCCCTACGCTAGTGACCCCCCATCGCATTACTGCGTTCTAACGTACAATTAGCTGTCTGCCCCTGGGCTAGGCGGTTAGAAAGCAGTGGGTAAGATCGCTCAGGTATCTGCTTTTGTAGCTTAATGAACATTAAATGTACAGATTTGATGGCGGGTTGCAAATACAGTGGCCACGTCTTTTCAAGGATTGCTTTAATAGCTTTTTGGAACCCTGTAGCTTTAATAGTGAAACTATTACCCAAAATTCGCTCACTTTTAAATGAGGAGAGCTTTTGCAGCGGAAATCATGCCCTAATGAAGCAGATACGTGAGTGTGTGGAAATGTTCTCGCTCCTGAAATTGCCCTTTGTTCCCTACTTTCTGCGTTTAATTGTCACAAATGGAAATTTGCTTGTGCATAATTTATGTAATCATTAGTGACAGATGGATTTGTTTCTTTTTTTCGCTTTTTTGGCCAAGACAACAATTTACCCTTTTGAATTTACTCTATTGTGTGCAGGTCGTTTAGTTGTGAAAAATAACTCTGTAGCAATTATCTCCAAACTTTTTCGAACAATACAGTCAATGCACAGTTTTTGGAGTAACCGAACCTCGTTCGAAGGGCTTTTTTCAATATGTTTATTACATTTCTGAATTTATGGGATTTTTTTTACTGGATTGCATTAACACATAAACACTAGTAAAATGATAAAAAATTCACTATTTTGTGAAATTTGCACAAAAAAAAAATGAAATTTTTGATCGAAATTAGCAAAAACATCAGCCTTCACTGACAAGAAAATAATGATAATAAAAACATATTTTTAATTTTAAGTATACTAAGCATGAGCATACTGTGAAGTAGGTTAACTAAAAAATGATATTTAAATTCTATGAGGCTAATTTTTTAATTTTCCCTCTACATCATGCATAATAATGTACAAACTCGGTGGGCAAAACTTCAAGTGTTAATATAAAAAATTTTTGGAGTTACCGTTGTGTCTGTGAATATAAATGATTTTTTTTAAAAAAAGGAATTAATTAAAAACCAATTAACATTAGATGACATATATACAGAACTATTCACCTTGTCAAATGTAAGAAAAGAAAATACATAATAAAAATATTTTGCCAGATTCTGCAGACATACTGAAATGTGTAAGGTATATTTTAATTTTATAAAAGTTATTTTAATTTAGGTAAACTTTCCTATCTTGCCTCGTTCCAACTTACAACTTCCTACCAGAAAGTTTTTAGAACTGCGTTGAATGCAAATGAGGAAGAAATAGTATTAAAGGAAAGTTCAACTTACTTCGTGAAAGACAGCTATGGATCCTAAGTAGCGCACGCGTTTGCCTTTGGGCTAAGTCCCTCTAACTGCTGTTACGCTCTCCCGTATATTACGTTCCTTTTGATAGTTTGCTGGCTAGTTTAAAACTAAGGGCCAACTCCGTTAGATTTGTGTTAGCTCTGATTAAATTTCTTAGTTATTTATAGTTAGTTCTTATTTCTTATTTTTGAGTTCAAACTGAAGTGGAGGCTTATTGTAAGCCCGAAGAAAGGAGCTGACTGTTCATCTTATTTTGAAGTGAATAAAGTATAATTAACGCTTCTTCAGTTTACGATTTCTGTTCTTTGAACTAAGCGATAATTCGCTAAACAGTTTCCTAGGTTCCTCGACATTTAAATTAGCAAAATCAAAGTGAGGAATTCCGCAAATGTTTATAATTACTTAATTGAAAAACAGCATTAAAAGAGTGAAAACTGTGTCTTTAATTTGCCCTTTAAACGTTGACTTCCGGCGAAAAAGTTAGTAACTTTATAGCCTGTCAAAAAAACTGGTACTTTTCCACTTCGAATTAACATATTTAAAAAAAAAAAAAAAGTTGTCTTTGATAGCTAAAAATGTGGCCTTTAAAAATGTTCTAATAAAAAAAAAATGGGATTTAGTAAAATCAACTTTCTGAACGAAATCGGTTACCTTAAGCCGAAGTTTTATCATTTGAAAAATGAAAGCTCAGAATTTTTCAAAAATTTTTATAGCTTCATTTTTGAAACTTACTGTTAGTCATTAGTTTCTTTTTTTAAACTTTTGATCATATTTATTATTATTCAGCGTTTTAAGAGCAAAATTTATTGTGATAATATTTACATGCGATCTGAAAGAAAGACTGGATTACATGCATCACTGAATTAAAAATGGCATGCGTTCTTCATTTTCTCTTTTGTCTGTCCAAACCTACATCTTTATTAATAAAACGGTAAATAATAATGTAACAGTTTTATAATTGTTATTCCGTTTTGAATAAAATATTTTATTCTATGCAGACATGAAAACTCTTTTATCATCCATGTTAATTTTGGAATATATTTTTATTAAACTGTAAACCAGCGTTTCAGTTCTTTAAACATTTATTTTATATTAAAGAGCTTTCCTGTTCTCCTCATTTCCCTTTTCTTGCCAGAACGTAAATTTCTATCTCGAGGGATATTCGAATGAGATAGAAAGAAGATAGTATTTAAAGAAAGAGTTTTAGATGGTAGAATCAGAGCGTGTTCTGTCTGCTGAAGGCCACGTTGATAAATTGATTCTCTTGCTAGCAGCATTCTGCGGCTTTGCGTTATTCTAGCCATTAGGCTTGCAACGCCGCTTAGGTCAGAGCCAACTTTCGCGTGAGTTTAATTGAGCAGCCGTTAGGCTAAACTTACTTGTTTCGTTTTTAGTTAATTCACTGTGTTTCATTTAAGCCATAATTGTTGTCTTTTGTACGCAAGAGTGGTCCCACCTGTAACTTTTATTTTTATTCAAGTAAAAGGGTCCTTTACACTCACAAAACATAGTGATAAGTCATGACCAAGTCATTACGACGGGTCGCACATTTCATGCTAACAAAGAAAATGAAACGCCATAAAACTACTATTATTTTTAACTATAATTTAGTATTAGTAAATACAGTATTATGTAAGTATAGTATAAGTTAATTTTTTTAAAAATCTGAAAGGTTTCAGATTTTAAATTAAGTCCAAAGAGGCGTTTATTAACGTTTTGTCTGTTACCTTTATTCATTAAATATCATGTTCTTCGCACTTAAACCATAAAATTCAGTTCAACAGCAATATCGCAAAACAATTTTAAAATGAATATATCTTTAGAATTTCCGATACACAGTTCCGCGGGATTTAGAAATTTTTTCTTCCCCCCCCGTACAGTGTTGCCATTGCTCTCTTTTAAATCGTTTGAGTTTGTTCATCAAAAATTCGTTAAAGCTTTACAAAATATGAAATAGATAATAAAACAAATTCCAAATTCGGGCTTCCAGAAGCGCATATTCGGGTGGAAACGTGCATTATTCAAAACTGGATGGCTCTAGGTACCGTTGTTTTATGACATTTGGAGAAATATACATACATTTATGCACATTCTTCATTATTTAATTTCTTTAAATATAATACAGGGCTGCAATATTTTGTGGTAACAGTTTAAAAAGTGATTTACACTTTTAACGTTTCCGACGCAAAATCGCAAAACTAAAACAATAGACCTTCAGGGACAAAGCCGCTTTGGACTAATAATTTCTTTGCTAAAACTATGTCAACTGTTATTCAGAGTATGTAGCACTTCCTAAGTAAAACATTATCAGAATTAACAAAGACTTTTATTTTCATGAAATAGGCTTCAAAATATTACAAATCAATTGAGTATTTTACGGTATTTTGCTTACCATTTCAATTTCTTTAACATTTTTAAATTTACAATAATGGATAGAATAATTAGCCCAACGTGTTAAAAATTAATTTACAATTAAATTAACTGACGAGTATGTTTTATGTATCATATACTTCTTCTGAGCAATTATAAGTTGAAATACTGTTTCTTAAATTAAGTTTATACACACCCGGAAATGTCACTTTTTATTTTCTCGCAAGAGAAATATCATTGATGAAAGATTATATGAATAAGAAATTATGTTATTGTTAACATTGTAGAGAAAGAAGCAACCCAAGTCCTCACATAGGCTACTCCCTTCTTATTTTTTACATATTTACTTCCGATATAGTAAACAAATATGTAACAAATAAGAAACAAAAGTATTTTATATCAGGAGCATTGGAAACGTAGAAGCATAAAAGAGCTATCTATTTCTTATTTAGTATAAGGAGATAAAAAAGATTATTCCTTTCAGCTTAACTTTCTTTTTCTGAATAGTTGGGATATTTTTCCTAGAGAACATACTAGACCAGCTATTCTCAACCAGCAAGAGAAAAATAGGTAGTATGCAAAGAAACGAAGTATTTTTAACTATTCAATTAAAAAATTAAATACTAGAGCATTCTGTTTTAAGTTTTTTCTCTAACACTCGTGAATCACTTAAAAGAATCCTCGAAAACCTGAAAATCGTTTTGAATTAAGCTGTGAAAACTGATTATTTTATTAAAACCGAGTTTAAATTCAAGAATATTTACGATTTTATGCCAAGAGATGTATCGTATTTTTGAAGTTCAATCGGAAATTCAGATTTTCCTCTGTGATTCAAAATTTGAATTGCAAAATTGTTTATTTAGTGAATTAATGGTTGGCACGTTTATAATAGTTAGCTGATGTTTTTGGAAAGTTAAATGAATTAAATGTAGGATTACAAGGACAAAGTGTTAATTTGTTGAGTATTAGAGATAAAATAAATGCAATAATAAAAAAAAAACTCGAGCTAATAATCAAAGAATAGAATTATAATATTTTAAGCTTTTTACCAATTTTAGAAAGTTTTCTAACGGAAAATAATTTGAAAATAAAAAAAAGAATTATCATCCGACATTAAAAATCATTGTTTTTCATCGATAAATAATTTCAACACGTATTTTCCAAAGGATTTTGAAAAAAGAAAATTGCATTAGTTCAAATGTATCTGAAATTTTATCTCGTGGAAAAAAAAGAACAATTGGTGGAAATTTCCTGTGATCGAACTCTGACTGAAGATTTCAAAAACAACATACTTGTTAATTTTTGGCTGAAACGAAAAAAAAAAAAAAAATCTGAAAGGTTTCAGATTTTAAATTCCAAAGCGGCGTTTATAAAACATTTTGTATGTTACTTTTACCTATTGAATATCATGTTCTTCGCATTTAAACCATAAAATTCAGTTAAAGAACAATATCGCAGAATAATTTTAAACTGAGCATATCTTTAGAATTTCCTACACACAGTCTCACGCGCTGCAGATAAAAATGTTTTTTTCTGTACAACGTTGCCATTGCCCGCTTTGAAATCCTTGAGTTTCTTAATCAAAAGTTCGTTAAAGTTTTACAAAATATGAAATGGTTAATAAAACAAATTCGAAATTTCAAATTTGGGCCTCCAGATGCCTATATTTGCAGCAGGATTACGGCATTCAAAATTCGATGGCTTTAGGTACCGTCGTTTTATCACAATGCGAGAAACCTACATACATTTATGCAGATTCTGCATTATTTAATTTCTTTAAATATAATACAGGGCTGCAATATTTTGTGGCAACAGTTTGAAAAGTGATACAGACTTTTAATGTTTCCGACGCAAAATCGCAAAACGAAAACAATAGTCCTTCAGGGACAAAGCCCCTTTGGACTAAAAATAAATAAATAAAGGCATTTCAAAAAGCTATTAAATTTTTATTTCTTTTTTGCTCAATTACGTTGGGCGAAAAAGAAAAATTTAATAGCTTTTTGTGAACAAGGATTTGTGTGAACAAGGTTTGAACAAGGTTTTTGTGAATAAGGATTTGTGTGAACAAAGTTTGTGTGAATAAGGATTTTCTTCCATGTTATATTTGAAAAATAAATACAGAACAAAATTAAAAGTGGATCCTAATTTACGTTTAAAACTCAGTGAAATAAGACCAGACATAAAGAAATTGATCTCTCTTTAAATAGGCCCAAATTTTGCGCTAAATTTTAAGACTAAAGTATTATAACTTAAATTTTGATAATTGAAATGTTAGCGAATATTTAATCTAATCATTTTTATACGCGCATATTTAATACAAATAGACAACAGGTTCTGCAAATGGCAAAATAATATATTTTTTTAAATATTTCTATTGAGAAATTGCAAAATAATCATTGTGAAATGTAGTGGCGGTACTGAAGCCTTTTAATTTTTTTTAGACGTAACGCCTTAGTCAAAAGGTTGAGAACCCAACGTATTTGTATGAACCACTGATATCATGCGATACTTCACACAAATACTCTTTACACGTCGCATGGTATCGATGCACTAGACCATCGATATCATGCAATGCATGAAGAGTTTTTTTTTTTTTTCACTACTGGATAATATTTGGATTTTAAGCTTTTATTTCCAGTTATTATTGAACTGGTAATGAGCGTCTTAAAATCTGTATATTTTGTATAAGAGCTATTTCAAAGTTAATTGGCGCAACATATTATATTCATGGTGGCAACATCTCTCTGCTCTTGAAACGCTATGCTAAAGTAAGCAAAAAGTTTAACAGCGTCTGAAAATTACAGTTATGATTTAAATCACATACACTCTTAATAGAAATTATCGAAATTTAAGATAAACAACGAGCTAATCCTGCAATTTATGGCAATGCACTTGACCACATTTTGTTTACAATTTAATCTTTTACAATCGCTGAAAAAAAGAAGACATTTTCCAAATCCATCTGTTATAATTTAATACAAATCATAACTGGGAATCTGCTTGACGCGTAACGTTTCATATAGATTTAAAAACGAATATGCACATTAAACTTGCAAATGAAAAATGAACAGGAAAGATTAATTACATTATTTCAGAAGAGGAAAAAATTTTGTGATTGTTTATTGTGAACGTTTTCTGCAACTTATTATAGATTAGGAAGACGTTAAATAGTTCAAGATTGTCTGGCCCATCTCTTCTTTCGGCAAAGGAAACATTTATGATATGTTACTTATGACTAACACAAAAGAAAATCCAACTGAAAGGAAAAAATTCGTGGATTCATGCAACATCCTACTACTCTTATTTTGCTAAGGTCTTAGTACTAGTTACAGAAAGCGAAGAGAAGGCAAAATTATTCTTTGCCTCCCTCCACCCATTCTTGCCGAGACATAACATTGTTCATTTCGCATCAACAACACCGCTACAGCTATTATGTTGGCATGACAAATCTGCGCAGTGGCGCGGAAAGATTAACCATTTTCGAAGGTCTTGGACGGCTTATCTGCTATTATTATTATTTTGGAATCGAGATTTTATGTTACATTGTTCTGTGAAAGTTAAGCTGAGGCTTAGCGGACAAGGAGGAATGACAAGAAATTCTGAACCGGTGCACCAGAGAGGTTTGGTGAAATGCTAGACTATGTTTTCTGTTGTGGCTTTACTTTTCCAAAAGATGGGGCGGGTCTCTGGAAATTTCCCGATTGGAAACCACAGATTAGGAAGTCATACTTGTGTAGCTGATTCCAACAGGACATGAATGAAGATACCATCAAGATGGGAAGTTTGAAGGTCATGTCTCAACCGTGTCAGCAGTCTAAGAACAATAACAGTAGTTTATGATATAATAAAAGGAAAAGAAATGCATCCCTTTACGACACAATGTTATATTTTACTACTATTTTATACTTATTAATTAAGCCTTTTATTATATACATTATGTAATAATGAAATAATTTCATCTGCAAGTTTTATATCTTTGTCAGCTTCGCAACAAATACTGCACGGGTTTGGTGTATTCCCCACATAATTCATTCTGTTTGCATAAGGACTTATATATTTTTGTATAAATATTTAGAACTTGAATATAGCGTAGATATATTTAATTTCTCAATGAGTTAAATCTTTCAAAATTAAATTAATAAAAACACTGACTTTACTAGGCAGGAAGAATTTAATGAAGTATAAAAATTTAAACATTATCTTATTGTGTCCGAGCG
>KK113969.1:410143-438274 GCA_000611955.2 Stegodyphus mimosarum
ATCGAACCACGGACCTCTGAAATTCCGGCTCAGTGTGCTGACCATTACACCACGAAGGCACGCTACGAAAGCGGGAGATATACCTTATATACTCCCCTTTTTAAAGGGCGACTAGGGTTTTAGGGGACCTAGTCGCCAAATCCTGGGTGTGGAGAGTCATCATCCACAACCCTTTTAGTTCGGGCGCCAGTGTAGAGACATTAGGTTTTTTGGAAGCAGGAGACATGAAAAATATGCAAGGCCTTCGCCGGGAATCGAACCACGGACCTCTGAAATTCCGGCTCAGTGTGCTGACCATTACACCACGAAGGCACGCTACGAAAGCGGGAGATATACCTTATACACTTACGTCTTTGTATTCATAAATGTTCTTGCTTGTACTGTACGTTATATTTATGTTAGGAAATAAATAGGCATAAAAATACTATCTCCTAATAAATAGTACAATATATTAAATGGCCGATAGAAAATTATTATAGGTAGATTCGGTATCCGTCATGACTTCATCGTTTTATTTGAATAAGATTATGAAATTCGTAGTCTTAGGTTATTAAAACGACGCAAATGATTACAAACTTTAACGATCTTACATGGGGTTAGTGCTGAACCCTCTTGCGTAAGCATTTTGCGTTGAGAAACTAATCATCCTAATACATGCAAAATTAGCAAGCTATTGTTAAACCTGAGATCTCCATTCGTTGATACCCATTCTCTTTCAAAACATCTGTCCTACAAGAAGGGAATGCGCACTAAGTCACTTATCATAAAGACTGTGATAAATTAATTCATTAACCTTCTATCATTAAGCTTAAATTAGAAAACGTGCTCGGCACATTTCCATGGATGGAGTTAAGCCTTTAGGTATTCGTCAGTGACAGAACATTTAATAAATGGATTCATTAACCAGAGTCGTTAGCGTGAAATCATTAAGAAGTTTGAGAGAAAAAAAGATATCCGTTCTGATGGCGCGTAACCCAATAAAACGGTTTGCCGCATATTTGGATGAATACATGTAATCAGATCGGGAAAGCGTGAGTAGAATAGTTTTTAACATAAATTGTTTTTTGATGATCCTCAACCGAGCATTGATGGATGTTGAGGATTATTTGTTATACTTTAAGAAAACTTAAATAAATGAGAACTGAAAGGAGAAAGTTATCAGAAACTGTGAACGGAAAAATGAATGTATTGTTTTATAGTTATGGCTTCGAACACAAAGCCCTGATAGTTTCTCGGATCATTAATCTTGAAAACTACAAAATATTTAAAAGGAATTACGTATTCTGCAATCGCTAGGTCATTTAACGAAAACTATGTATCGAAGAAGTGAAATTTCACTAATTACAGACTGTTAAAGGAGATATGCTAAACAGAAATCTCCGAAAAATAATGAATCTAAGCTTTATAAGGTCTTTTATTCCTGTTTCCAGCATGCTTTGAGATGTAATGGTAGCACACTCGGCGCGTATTCGAGATTTTCAGGTTCGAATTCCGGCGAGAGCACTGCACATTTTTCACATCTACTGCTTCGAAATAACCGAATGACTCTACAGTGGCTTCTAAACTAAAAAGATAGAGAATAATAATTCGTCGCCGCCAGGATTTGGGAAAAGGGTCCCTGATCTCTAATCGCCCTTTAAAAGAGGAGTATATAAGATATTTTCTCCGTCCTTCCGTCATGCTTTCGTAGTGTAACGGTAGCACACTCGGCGCGTATTTGAGATTATTTTTATTTTCAACGTTTGAACATATGAAATCTTATATGTCGTTTTCCAGTTACCTCTGTGAACAGTCTACCTGAGACCGAAGACCCAGTTCACTTTAAAACGTACGTCCTGCTTCAGTTTAGAACATATAAAATTACTCAGCTCACTAACAGATAGTTGTGGCACTTGTCTGAAAACAAAAACCCTTTTTATTTTAGATCAAAACGAATTCTTTTTTTACTTATTTTTGAATTTTCTTTCCATTTTAAATTAATTCAAATCTTCCAAATTTTACGAAAAGATTTATCTTGAAAGATATAAATGTCAAACATCATCCGCTTTTGTCAAAATATGAAACATATCACTGAATCTATATTACCAGTATACTGAAGGCAATTTTTTATTTCTATAGGCGCACTGGGAGCTTTGATATAGTATATCAACTGAGATCATAACACTGAAATTGAAATATGTAAAGCTCTGATAATTGTCTGTTTTATGTTTATTAAAGCCTTTACCTTAAATCAGTTACGAATCAAAGAGAATATGTTACCTTTATTATGCCCTGAAAGTAAATTAATCAGTCTTAAAATACGTCGTAGAGACATCAAGAATTTTTTGAAGTAGCAGCCATGAAAAATGAGCATTGCCCTGGCTGGGACTCGAACCTCGGGCCTCTCAAATACGCACCGAGTGTGCTGACCATTACACCACGAAGGCAAGCTAAGAAGGCAGAAGAAATACCTTATGTACTCCCCTTTTAAAGGGTGACTGGAGATTGGAGGACCCAGTCGCCAGATCCTGGTGGTGGAGAATCATAACCCACCACCTTTTTTTTAGTTCGGGAGCCAGGGTAGAGACATTAAGATTTTTTTGAAGCAGAAGTCGTGAAAAATGAGCAATATCATCGGCTTTCGAATACGCGCCGAGCGTGCTGACCATTACACCACAAAGGCATGCTACAAAAGTGGAAGAAATACGAAATAGCGTTAGCTTAATATATTTTCTAAATTTCAGTTACTAGTTATAATAAAATCTTCAGCAGCTAAAGTGGTTACGAATTCAGTCATTTCCAATTTTTTTTAATCAACTTTCCTTTATTGCTTCATTCTTCAGTAGGAAGTTCATAGTTTACGATGAAAATAAAAATGATTGCTGTACACAAAAGTAATAAACTAAAAAATGAATCTATTCAGGTGATGACTGAAATATCTATGTACTTATGGACAGATTTTACGCTAATTAAAATTCCCGTTATATGAAAAGAGTTACCAAAAAGTTGCTACAATACAATACAATACCAAAAAAAAAAAAAAAAAACCGGAAATGTCACAGATCGCAATAAGTTATAAAGAATATTCTGCAAAGCAATGCAAACGAAATTTGCCATACTGTGGGAAAACTATGAAGGAACAATTGCTGGTGATCTTCCAGAAGAGGATATCTGATAGTGATTCTGAAAACCAGATAGTTCAGATTTCTTGAAAATCTCAGAGCATCAGTATTTTATTTTAGAAAACTAGGTAAGTAAATGTTTTGAAATACAAGTACATAAATGCATTTAATATATAGCATCATTCAAAACAATTAATCATCAATTAGTGAATGCAAAGCAAAATCACATTAAACGAGTGCAGTTATTATTATTGTCGTGTCTATATAACATGGAAAAGTTGTTGCCAGAGCCTGTTCCAAAGATAGGTTGGACTTTTATTTCCCTCCCCAATTTTGAGGGAGAACACCCCGGGTTGTGCTCCGGATGTCTACCACCCTCTCCCGTTCCACCAAACCTAACGAAGACTTTAGAGTTCCTCCATGACTCAAGGACACTATACATTTGCAAACATCCATGTCTTCTCCGAGATTCGAACCGGGCCCTTCGGTAGCGTAATAGGCTCCCTTAATCACTATACCGTCTAGGCGACAACGAATGCAGTGTATATAAGAATTAATCGTAATTTTCTCAGCACAGAATTTGAAAACTGAATTTTTTTTTCTTTCTTTCTCCTTTAAAAAGAACCTTTACCCGAAGACGTCTGGACAGTGATCAGCTTTATAGTACATGACAGATTTATGATTATTTCAGAAAACATCAAACTCCATTAGACTCCATCAAACAAAGTTTACTACATTTGCAATGTTATTGAAAACTAGCTCAAACATTTTTGCAATTTCTTAGCTGTAATATTCTCATTTTACTCAAATGCTCAAATCCTTGCCTTTCCTCGTCTTCTAACTATAGTAATTGTCAGCTATTTTTTTTAACCAATGGCAAGCTGTTAGCCGACTTCGGCTTGGCCACCACTAATGACCACTGTGGTGGTTGCTTTATTAAGGAAGCACCAAATAGGTGGGCCACATTTGCCTCCTAATGAAGGGACGGACGGTTACAACCATGCCTTTTCCGGGATTCGCACTCGGGTCTTTCAGCATCACAGTCGGTTCCCCTAACCACTATACCGTCTGGGCGTCAGCTATTTTCTCTGAATGAAAATTAAGCAGGTTCCTCAACTTCATCATTATCCAAAGAATTGAATTCTTTTTCGACTGTGCCGAATCAATTAAGTTATTAGAATTAAATGAAATCATTTACACAATGAGATCACGTATTATTAAAAAAAAAAGAAAAGAAAAAGAAAAAAGAAAAAACCCTATCTAATAAAATATTTTCTCTTAACCAGTTACTACTCATATCAAATTCGCTTTAAGCTACCCCTTTTTATGCTCGATTTTACTTAATAGGATTATAAATGTTTATTTATGCTTTTAAAATGTTTAAAATAAAACCCACTGTATACTTTTTTACTTGTATTTATTACGTACTCCGTCTTTAGGCACTACACGGAAAAGGAGGGATGCCCCCTGGAGGTCTTTTTAAAGAGAAACTGCTATGAATCCAATTTACACGTGGGAAAACCACGGAAACACCCACGCAGCCTTACCTCTCGCCTGGACTCGGACCCCAGACTGAACTACCAGTGTTCAACAACTTTTACCTTTCGGCCGCTACTAGGCCTAGCCATTGTATATCAGTAAAAGCTTTTATTCAAAATATCTTCTTACTATTTAGTTAGTATAAACGAGATCCACTGTAATGCAGATGCACGACAAAATTACTATAATTAAAATTATTTTTTCAGCATTGATAAAACGTTTTTATTCATATATTTCTAGCGGATATTTTACTATTTCGTGTAAAATTAAATTTAATTTTAAATTACGATTCATTCCTTTTACCTATCCGTTTATCAGTTAGTTAAATTTGCAATGAGATCATTTTGCGATTTGAAACTGGCAGAAATAACACACAAAATCGAAACATGCTCGGGAATCGTAATTTTGCTCACATCAAAAGTGTCAGTGTTTCCCCACAAAGTGAAATTTCTCTAGGCACCAGTTTCGAAACAGATTTTGAAAGAAAAAATGAGTTTGAAATGTTGTCCTACAAATAAAATCTCCAATATACCTGAAATTTTAAAATCAGGAAATGTTGTATTGTTTGAAACAGTTTCCTGAAATTGCTCAGTTTTTGATACAAAGACTCGCATATAAACAGATGCCTTTTTAAAAAAGTTTTAGTAAAACAGAATTGAGAACTTGCTGCATATCTTGCTTCTTCGAAGATCCAATGGGCAAAGCAATTTTTCCCAAGCATTTTTCAGCGACTTAAGTGTACCCACGTTCAACCGATTATGAACTTACTCAGATTTTGACCGTTCATAGAAATTTTGGAATTTACTTATTTCATTTCAATATTGTAATAAGTGGACTCTGTGCTTGCGGTAATGTTGTGGAAGATATGAAACGTATTTTATTGCATACGTTGCATGCGAGCCA
This sequence comes from Stegodyphus mimosarum, assembly GCA_000611955.2. Classification (NCBI taxonomy): domain Eukaryota; kingdom Metazoa; phylum Arthropoda; class Arachnida; order Araneae; family Eresidae; genus Stegodyphus; species Stegodyphus mimosarum. Next base: position 415,687 of record KK113969.1, read on the forward strand.
GGAGTGCATTAGAAGTGAGTTTAAGGCAGCTCTTTGTTTGCTGACCTCTTGTTTTCTATGATCTTAGGAGTTCCGAAGCTTTTGCAGCCTTGCGCGACATTATTTGTTCTTTGAAGTTTTAGTATTATTATTTATATGATTGAATTTTTATCTTTTATGTAGCATTGCATTATTTTGCGTATTATCTATGTAGGATTACGTTATGTATTGATGTACTGTACTGTTGATTTATCATTTTTTCTTTGTATCAGTATTATTTCAGTTTTATTATTATTGTATTGTTGCGTGCGTAGGGGTTCGTTATGGATCGAATGCACAAGTCGTTAAAAAGTTAACAAAAATTTATTCTTTCCACAAGAAATAAATGAAAATGCTGAAATATTTCTTCAGAGATATTCGCACAATATCACACTATCTCAAACGTTTAGCAAAACTCAGTTCAAAACAGATAAAATAATTCTATCTCACGGCGAAATCGCTACAGCATTAAGTAAACAAACAGCAGTTCGCTTTAAACAGCTACAACTACAACTGCAACTGAGATGAGGTGTTTCAATTAAGCTTTATAAGCTTTTTAATTATCAGTAGAAGAATCTCGATTTTTCTAGATTTTTCTGGATGGCAACAGTAATTGAGAGATATTTTATTTATTAAATATTAAATGCACGTCTCTTTTATTTTTATTTTTCCGACGTAGCTTTCTCTTCAAAAATCGTCTGCGTTGCACTGGAAAATAAAACAATTTTAATTACAATTCTAAATAAATAGCCAAATAAATATGAAATCAGTAACAGTATTGAGTTGGTTTATTTTCTTTTATAGGAGTATTAACATAGTTTAATTATTCATGGTATATTTTAGTATTTTCATTATGACAGTACTTTAATTTTATATATTTTCTTTGTTCTCTCCAGACCTAGATATTATGTTTTTGTTGTTGAATTGTATCTCCTTCTAAACATTACTTGTACTACTTACATCTGTAAGCCTAATAGAATACTTCGTGGAACACGAGGAGTTTTGTATTTATTATCTTAACTGAAAAAATAATAATAAATAAAACTATATTTAAAGACACTAAATAAATTTTAATCTTAACCTTTTTCTTTCTTTACCTTTGCTGGTATTAAATATAAACAATTTTAAAGGATTTGAAGGTTAAATCATCTTTGAAAACACACTTAACACTGATAGTTTTAACAATGAAGTATGATTATGTGGATATCATCAATATCAGATTTCTTTTCTGGTCAATAAAGAGTTTTCTGTTGCTGAATACAGACCAGAAAATTCACATTTTCGATTCACATTTGATAAGCATTTGTTCCATTTCCTGATTTTGAAAAAATTAAATATTCGTCATAATTGAGGAATGATACTAATACAAAAAGAAAATATACGTATATGTACCTACATAGGTTTATAAGTGGTGTAGCAAAATTTGCAGAAGATGTGAGTTGAGACCTTTATTAAGTTACTGTGTTTTATTACATATTACATATTTACCAGTTATCTGCTATAACATAAAATATATTTACTCATTTACTATAAACGAGCCGCCCAACCGGGACAGTAGTTAGCGACGCTGACTGCCACACCGAAGGGCTCAGTGCGAATACGGAGAAGGCATGGTAAGTGTATAGTAAATGTATAGTGTCTGTGCGGCATGGGGCAGTCTAAATATGCGGCTGTCCGAAAGTCTCCTCGATAGGTTGATGGTAGGGTTAGAGTGGTGAGAGAACCTCGGACCCGTCTTCTCCGGATTCTCTCCATCCAAACTGGGGGGGGGGGGGGACTGACCAAAGTCATGTTGTCACCTGTATGGTGTTCAAGGCTTATGCCAACGACAGGCGCAATCTTGTCACGATGAATTTCGTGGGCTTGTGCTGATGTTACTGTCAGACGAGTGAGATAAGTCACAACAACAACAACAACAACAACACTAGAATCGAACAATTTTTTTAAATTTTCGGCAAAGAATAGAAAATAGGAAACTATGCGTAGATGTTTGGATGCCATAGAGCTATAACATTTGCATCTACCAAGATATTACAAACATTACGTAATACAAAAATTTCGAAGTTAAGGTTTTATTATGGTAATTTAAGTTATTTACTATTCGAAGTTGAGTTCATTTATGATAATCTTTGTTAGTTCTTTTTCTTTTTGTTTTCATGTTGTTTTTCAAAGATTGAAGCTATTATTCTATTTTCTTATGTGGGTTGCTTTCGTGGGGGGTTTCTGAGTAAAAGCAGGAAAACACAGCAATCTAATATAGGTAGACCGTCTCAAGAAATCGACCTACTCGTACTCAGTGATCTTATTCACTTAGTAACTTGTGGATTCTTTAAAACTTTTAATGCCAGTTAATGCAGCATATTCATTCTATATGTTGTAACATAAAAAGAATATAGGCACATGATAGAAAAACATAAATAAATAAATGAAATCGAAGCATAATTGAACTATCTCCAAATTTCGGTTTCTCAGAAGTCAGTGAAGCTATTGTATTAACAATTCTTTTACTCTGTCTAAGAAAAATGGTAAAAATATAATTCTAATTTAGTATTCATTTACAAACGCTTAGAACACTGTGCCATCACCGCCTAAGTCATTCTCTGCCTGAGTCTTCGCCTGAGTCAGCTGCCACGAAGTTGTATTCGAGTTGTGATGAAGAATAAAATGGCAACAATTTTTTGACAATTTTGAAAAGTAGATATGTGATAAATAATTATGTGTTTTATTTAGTTTTCGCATACTATGATGTGGCCGGCTGCTACGGCAGAATGGTTCTAAAAAATGCAAGCATCAAGATCTGTGTTTACTTCGAACGGAGGTACTCATTTTTTGTGCCGAATTCATTGTGTAAGAAATTTAGAGCTGGATCCTCCAATTTCCTGTAATCAGTGATCACGAAAGCTATGAAAAGCGGAACTGCGCTATAATATAGTGCAAAGCTTTATTTATGAAAATCATTATAATACATATTAAATATCCTACATAAATATGAAGATTTCCTTAAAAAGTATCACAATTAAATAGCTATGTAGATAGATAGCTGGTGATTTACATATCGAATTTAATAGCATTATGAAGCAGATTTTTTTTTGTTATCAAATAAACAATTAAGCAGATATTGCCTTGAAATGCACACACACTATTAACACGTTAATATAAGCAGCTATCATATATAATTGCTCTGGTTCATGAAAAATCAAAGAGGCATTTTTCTTCGAAAATCACAGATGTGAAATTTTCATGACTGTTACTTTCTTTCTCTTTGTAATTTAAACGGAGAGAATATCTATATATATAAAGAAGGAAGTCTGCGTGTTTATCCTCTAATAACTCAGTTACTACTATAGCTATCATCACTTAACTTTCTACCATTCTTTTCTGGGTCCTGGAAAAGGTCGACGCCCACTTTTTTCCAAAAACAAAATAGCTAAAATCAGAGATATTAATTAAAAACTCGGGAAAAGGATAATTTTCACCTCATTTTTCCGAACGGCGACAATCTCGCAAGCTGGAGATGAAAATCTGGTTTATTTCGAAAGTTGTTGCCACTGCTCGCTTACAAATCCTAGAGTTTGTTAATAAAACAATTCTAAGTTTTACGGTGAAATAAAAATAGCATTGCCAAATATTAAATGCATTATTCCCGATTCCAAAAATTCGTGGGAAGGCATTTCGACTATTCCCATCTTCGTGCGACTTTAATCAGCCGAAATATTAATTAAAAACTCTGAAAGCGCTGATTTTCGCTCTCATTTTTCGGAGTGGCAACAGTTTCGCGCATTGGAGATAAAAATGCTTTATTTCGAAAAGCGTTGCTATCGTTCTCTCTGTTTTTAAATGCTCATTACTCTCAACCTAACTTAACTGACATTGGGTACTTCCGCTAATTTAAAATAAAATCTTTTCAAATTATGAATATGTCCATTTAAGGAAACTGTGACACAGTTTGTTTTTATAATACGTATCGCAATCAAACATGCTATCAACGAAAATGCCTTTAAGGAATAATTTCGTATTCGCAAGCAGAAATTTTCGCTGTAATATCCTACATAGGATGACTTCATTCTTGTTTTCCGCAATGTTGCTTGAATTGTTCATAATAGACAATATAAAATACAGCTAATAAAAAGCGCTTTTTCGCTAAGCTTTAAGCCTGTGTTAAATTTTAATTTACACAAACAATCTCCGAAGGTGCACAAAGTGACAAATTTAAATTTTCTTCACATTTACTCAAATATCTATCGCTTGGATATGCAATTTACTTAAAAGACAAGAAATTTACTTCATAATTAATGTATTTATGTGTTGTAAAAAGAGGAATCTACTTAAATATTTCGAATGGTGTTACTACTTTTGTAAATACTGAAATTACTTCGGTAGTAAAGAATTATGCAAATAACTATTTCTGTAGTCAAATAAATAAATAAATAAATAAATGAAATAAATAAAATTTTTTTAAAAAATTGACCAAACAGGGTTTAACAAAAATCGCATCCCATTCCTTTCCAAAATCAAGTTGTGTGTAAAATATGTGAAAAGTTAATGACCTTTGTTTTGGTTTTGTGCTGAGGATTCAACGATATGAATTAATTAAATTCTCAAATGGAAAGAGAGGGAAATTGATAATAACAAAATTTGGAACATATGAAAATTACGGTGAAAGATTATAGAAGAAATTAAGAAATATTAAGAAACAAGAGATTAAGAAAGAGATTACGAAATATACAAGACAGGTAAGAAATCGCTTTTTTCCTAATTAATTCAAAACCTGAGCGATTTCGAATCAATCAGAGAAAAATGTCGATGATCTACATTAAAAAATCTGAAGGCTTTCAGATTTTACATTTCGGCCAAAGTGGCGTTTTTTAACCTTTTGTGTGTTACCTTTATTTATTAAATGTTCTTCGCACTTAAACCATAAAATTCAATTCAACAGCAATATCGCAAAATAATTTTAAAATGACCATATCTTTAGAATTTCCGGTACACAGTCTCGCTAGCTGGGCATAATGTTTTTTTTTATTTTTTTTTTTTTGTAGAGTGTTGCCATTCCTCGCTTGGAAATCGTTGAGTTTGTTAATCAAAAATTCTTTAATGTCCTATGAAATAGATAACAAAACGAATTCCAAATTAAGGCTTCCAGATGCCCATATTCGTTGGAGGATTACCTTATTCAAAATTGGATGGCTCTTGGTACCGTTATTTTACCACAATGCGAGAAAGATACATACATTCATGCAGATTCTTCATTATTTAATTTCTTTAAATATAATACAGGGCTGTAATATTTGGTGGCTACAGTTTGAAAAGTGAATCGACGCAAAGTGCTAAAACAGAATTAATAACCTTTCTGGGCTAACGCCCTTTGGGCTAATAAAAAAAATTAAAAGAAAAGGTTTTTCAGTAATTAACTAGTTTAACTATTCTTCATTAAAATATGCTCCTGCTAGATTTACTGTAATTTATCAAATTTATAAATTCAAATCTTTTTCATCAGATTATACAGCTAAACATACTTAACATTTTACTACTATATATCATTTTCCATTACTAGCTTTGATGAAATAACATTCCGTGTTAAAATAAACCTCTTTGAACCCTTTTTACTTTAATAAGGAAGGGGGTAATACAGCTTTTTAAAGGAAGGGGATAGTATAGCTTTAATGAAAGGAAAGCAATAAAATATAAAATCTGAATTTGAAAATAAATTTAACAAAAATCTTTAAATAACTTCGCATATTAGTGGCATAAGTTATGAATATGACAATATACAAACCCGGAAGAAAAACTGTAGTATTTTTTATTTAAAAATCAACAAATCTGCAAGTATAAGTTTCTAAACATTAAGAAAATTTAACTCTAATATAACAGCAAATCTAATTTTTTGAAAAACTTTATTCGAATTTAAAATTTAAGGATTTTTCTGTGTTTATTTACTTTACGATCAAAAAGAGATTCTGTTTTTATAATTTGCAACAAATAATTAATACTTGTCATTCATACATTTTCAGTATGGAGCAATTTATTGTTTAGAAGCGATTATAATTCGTACTACGCGAAACACGTGATGCGGTGTTCTGGTCCGAATGGGAATGCTAGCGGACATAAGGAAGCTCTTTACCCTACGCATGTTGACGATAAGCCCGCAGCAGTGTTTTCACTGGGCGGTGCAGGAGTTCACGGCTCGTAGCGTTTCTCACGGCACTGCACAATCCACTCTTTACACTGCGATTCACGTTTAATTCTACTACCTTTTTTTTTTTTTTTTTTTTTATTGAGCACGCATTCAGAAAAGCGCGTGCTTTAAAGCATATGCCAGAAAATGTTTTGCATGCAGCGCAAATATGGAGCTAATCACATTGCGGTTCATTTCAAATTGCATTGACATGTTTACAGAGCAATTTTTCAACTGTTATTAATCGGAATCAGGTTGAGTGAAAATAACGGTAAAAATTATACAAATTCTGTCTTTCTCACCACCACTATTTCTTTTGTAGCCCAAAAGAGTTAGGAAAAAAAAATAATAATAATAATTAGCCCCGAATGGAATATTAGTTTCGAAGCGGCATTTTGTGTTCAGCCACTATAAACGGTGTGCCACTTTTTAAGTTGTTGCCACCAAATATTATCGCCCGTATTATATTTAAAGAAATTAAATAATGAAGAATCTGCATGAATGTATGTACGTTTCTGGCAATGTTAAAAAACAACGGTACCTAGAACCATCAAATTTTGAATAGCGTTGCCCTCCACACGAACATGGCCATCTGAAAGCCTGAATTTTGAATTTCGAATTTGTTTTATTACTTATTTCATATTTTGTAAAATTTTAATGCATTTTTGAGCAACAAACTCAACGATTTCAAAAAGAGCAGTGGCAACACTCAACGGGAAAATATATTTTTAGCTCCAGCGGGCGAGACTGTCTACTGGAAATTCTAAAGATATGCTGTTTTTAAATATTTTGTGATTTTGCTGTTGAATCGAATTTTATGTAACGTACGTGAACGTACGCTGCATAAAATAAAACGTACTAAGAACATGATATTTGATAAATAAAGTAAATATATAAGCCATTAATAATAATAAAAAGACAAAAAAATGTTTTGTGAAGTCGTCTTAGCGCGAAAACTGAACATTGCTATGACGAACTGAGAAAAGGCTGGAAAAAAAAAAAAAAATCAGAAAACTGTACGTCAACTGCTATGCTGCTTTTAGAATTTCAAAGAGTAACTACGAAGAAAATTATGCTTAATAATATAGCTAAAAAGAAAAAGAAAAAAAAAAATGGGTAATTGGGTTAGTAGAAAGGAGTTTAACAGCAGACTAGTAAAAGCGAGCTCAGTTTAGCCGAACGTCGTTGGAAATACTGAAACCTTTGAGACATTGTTTTTTTTTAATTAATTTGCTGCAGAACGACAGTCGTATTTTTAATTAAAGGGTTTATTTTTTTCAGTTTTAAGTCGAAGATTTTTTAGCTAAAACTTAATACTACGTTTCAAAATCAGCATTATGTTCGTTTATTTATTTACTGGTATCCCGGATAGTTTTGAGTGCGCAAAAACAAAAAAGGATTCTGCTGGAAAATAGGCATTGTCACTTATGACTTATCTCCTATTGATAAAGCAAAAGTTAAAGAGTGATAATATAGCTTTATCCATGGGTATTTTTATTTACACTTCATTTATTCATTTTTTAAATATTGTTTTGATATTTTTTCCTCTGGCAGTCCCGTTTCGATTTTTATAATTTTAACAATTGCAACATCATTGGTTTACTTTTTTGCTCAATTTCTTCTGCCTATTTAGTTATTATTATTATTACTTTGCATTATATAGACAGGTAAACAGATTGATAGATAAATATAGATATATAATTATATAAGGCAAAAACTAAACTACTCTACCTCAAGATTTTCTTATCTGCAGAACATTTTTCATGCGATACCTGATAGAAAGAAACTTAAATCTTGTAAAGTATTTCTTCAAAAGCGTAACATTCCTTAGAAACCTTACAATTCTCATAATTACGTAAAGCATCATTTCAGAGCAAATAATTTGATTTTAGTGAGTAGTGAGTTACTAATATTGTTTTAGATTATTTCTGAAGTTTCTTTAATTGATAGAGAGGCAACTAACTTAAACACTGGGAGTAGAGAAATAAATGTATTTATAAATGCATTTGTATTTAAAATGAATTTCTATCAGACTGCTGTTTTAAGATTAAACTTATTCATGTAGAATAGAACACGTAGCAGGATATGAAGGGAATCTGTAGAAACCTTAAAGTGGAAAAATGCATATTAGAAACAGTATCATTATTGCTGCATTCAGTATTTATATGCGCAGATCTCAGAAATCAAATTACCACTTAAGTAGCGATCTTAATGTAGTAACTAATTTCTCTTCATTTTTCACAAAAACGAAATCTGTTAAAAGTAAACATTTTTATTTAACCTGTACAGTCATTAGGTTTCATGTGGAAGCAGGAGAGGAGAAAAATAAACAATGCCTTCGCCGGGGCCCGAACCACGGACCTTTCGAATACGCGTCGAGCGTGCTGACCACTACACCACAAAGGTATGCGAAGAAGGCGGGACGATGAAATAATCTTAACTAAGACTTGAATAGGTAAAACTTAAACTGTAAATGTAGTTATAATTAATTGATTGTTGTTGAGATTAATAATTATTTTTATTGTAAAAAATAATTAGCTTAAAATAATTTTCAATCACTTTTAAACGCTCTTTTGTACCAGATTAAATGTCAAGATAGTGAGCTATTAGCGGAATCACTAATTAAAATTAAACAAAACTTAAATAGAAGCGAAACTGAGACTTCATTATCATGACTTGCACGGACCACGACAAAACTTAAAGAAATTTCACCTAATAGGGGAAATATAATCACCTAAAATTCTAGTTTAACTGTCAGGTATAATGCCAAACATATTGTCTGGAATCTATATTGTGAAATTAGGTTAAGATTACCTAAAACTGTATTAAACCTAACCATTAGCTGATTGTTACTATTTCACACTTTTCTCCTTGCTATCTGCAAACTTCGCATAAAGTTAGATTATTTGAACATAGCAAAGGATACGAAGGTTGTTTGCCTAAGGTAGCGGATGCCTTCGTAGACGACTTCCTAAGGAAAAAGGCTAGTTAGTATTTACTTTGAACATGGGGAAAAACGGGAAACCAATCGTACAGTCAACCCGCTGATCTGTTATCGAGGCTGTTTCAAACTCATTATTCATATGGCTTAACCACTCTGCCACTGGGATGGTGGGAGTTGATTCTGCGCTCAAAGTCCCAACTGACGGATAATCTATTTTAACCGGCAGCAAGGATATGATGTAAAAGCATTTTACCAGTTATACTGAACGCGATGTATTTAAATTTTCCCCAGCCTCTTCTTCTTGTTATCTAATTTGTATCTTCTGATGTGGGTTTTTGCGCGTAAGAAATTGAAAGAGGTAGGACAAGACAAAAATTAAAAAACAATAAATCGAGAGCATAGAATTAAAGTCATAACATTATTAAAAAAATTGGCTCCTCGAGGAGGCTACTTCTGAAGCTTTCCGGAATATGGAGAAACATTTTTTTTTTCATGCGTTATATGCGTTTTGCTTAAAATACATGAACAAGAGAGTTTCATTACTCTATATGATCTATATGATTACAGAATATATGTTCATGAAATTTATTGAGAAGACTGAAATGTTACACAATTTTTTTTATTATTATTAACCTCTCGAATACAAACTCTTACTGCATTATAATTATATTGATTGTTGCAAATTGTTTGAAAAATGTGACTAAGCATTTCTTTTATAGTACTAATTTAATGTAAGAATTTGCAAGTAATCTTTGTAACGTAAAATAAACAGTATTATAGTTTTTGCTAGTTACAACTGCACGTTTTAAATAATGGCGAAGAAAGAAGAAATGGCGGGAAATATCAAAAGAGCTGAATGTCAAAACACATTTAACTATAATAGCATGTTTTGGAGATAAAAATTTTTCATCATATTATATAAAAAGAATATTATGTAATAAATACTCTTTTTTTTTGGCAAACTATTAGACTTGCTTATTTATTAGACTATTGGAGAGGAAAAGTGTATTTAAAACAGTTTTGATTTTATATTTTTGTAATTAATGTTTTTTGACAAGTAACTCTCAAAATTTATAAAGTAAAGGCACTGACCTTTTGCTATTCCTTCTTCTTCTCTTGGTTGCATACATAGTACTAAGGTGGTTCATGTTGCACATAGGCGACCGCCGCAAAGGGCTGCACATTAAAAGAGAAGAAAGGGGAAAAGCCGGCAGGCCCTCGCCGGTCAGGGTCCGTCGGCCTGCCGCATCATGAGCCGCCGCATCCCCTGGCCGTTAATCCTTTTTTTCCTTAACAAGTATATTCCGGTCAAAACAAAACAAGGTTTTCCTAAAGTCGAGTAATTACGAAATTCTAACGTCACATTTTCCTACGCTCCTCACGGTTCCAGAGCTCACACCGCACTGACATGCTGTTCGGAGTTCTCTTCATTTCGGAAAGGGGGTTCGTCTGCTTCCGCCCCCTTGTTTCCCCTCCTCTTCCACCCCTCTAGCGCTCTCCTAATATCTCAAACAAATCTTGATTGATAGGTTATCTCTGCTCGCAGTCCAGCGCTGCTACGGACACGCCCACTCGGTGACACTCAGCCAATGGGAGATAACGGATGGGAATGACGTCACTCACTCTCGCACAGGTAAGGGGAGAAGGTATAGCGCCGTGAAGCAAGAGCCGGTGGTGGAGAGACGGTTTGAGGATTAGGCTCCGTCGTGAGCGATCAGGACGGAAATTGCAGTGAACGGACGTAGCCCTTTATTAACAGTGAGCGGAAGAGCAAAGAATGAGATGTCTGTTAGTCATAAGCTGAGGAAAGGTTTGCAAAACTCAAAACACCTGAAGGAATCGCATCAATCGTTAAACTTCTTCAGCGACTCAGTTTTCTAAGAAAGAGATCTGAATGTTCTGAAAATTGAATGCTATATTTTCAATGACGTCACAAAACGGCTTTAACTGATAATTTCTTTAATTACTTTTAAAATTAATAATAAAAAAATAATAATAATTAAATAATGATGTTTTATAAAGTTTGTTGTTGCATTTTAATAACGCAGTAGTTATATGAATTTAATATGCTTCAAATTTTGAATATTTTAGAACACCTAATCGGAAATAAAATTTAGCATTTAATCTTTCTTAGCTCGTTACAAGTGAAGCGTAAAATACTGTACCAACTATTTTGAAAATAAATATCTTTTCTTCCCTTCAGCATGATGACAAAAACTAAGCTGACTTCATCCCTCTTAGAATACCAGCTGTAATTGAAAGGGGGGTGGCCGTAATATTTACTTTGAAAACATTTTTTTCTCCCAAACATTGAGAATAAATTATAAGGTACTTTCTCCCTTCTTCCAGCATGCCTTCGGGGTGTAACGGTAGCACACACTGCGCGTATTCGAGAGATCCAGGTTCGAGTCCCGGAGAGGCCATTGCTCTTTATCATGTACGCTTGCTTCCAAATAAACTAGTGACTCCACTGTGGAGCCCGAACTATCTCCACCACCAGGATTTGGCGACTGTCTCCCCTATTCCCAGCCGCCCTTTAAAAAGGGGGGAGTTTACATGGTATTTTCTCCCCCTTTCTGCCTGCCTTCGTGGTGTAACGGTAGCACACTCGGCTCGTATTCGAGAGGTCCAGGTTGGATCCCGACGAGGGCATTTTTCATGTCTCCTGCTTCAAAAAATTCTAATTACTCTACAAAATAAATAAAAGACACTACTGGAAAAGCGAGAAAAATCTATCAGGGTCGCTGAAATTTTGTATAACGAAATTAATTAACAAGAAAATTAATAAACAAAGGAATCCGAAGTTGTTAAATAATTAAGCATCGATATATGCGTAATCTGAAATTTAGTAGCTTATGAGTTTTCCGTCTGTCTTTCCAGAGTCATTTGATAATAGTTGAAAATACCTTCGATTGAAATTTAAAAAAAATTCAACTTTTTAAAATAAACTGCAGGAAGTATTTGGTGGTCTTATATCCTTGAGGCTCTGATAAAGCTTATCTCACCTAGATCATCGAATTTAATTGTTAAATCTTGAGACATCATCTCGATCAATATTGTTTATTGAAAAAAATTTGTATGCTTCAATCGAAATTATCATCGAATTTTTCCCACACTCAAAGAAAGACCCTAGTTCGTTAGCAGTTGCCCCTTTTTCTATGATCGGACTGTTAACTTGTTCAGCCTTTATCGGGAATTTAAGACTCCATTGTTTACTTAGCCGCTTCAGAACCATGAGCATTGCTTTGGGTGCACTACAGAAAGTTACTGATTTAAAGCCCACAAGAAGGAAAAGGAAAAAACAATGAAGCCTCAAGCAAAAATTTGATCAGCAGCTCTGAATTCGGACTAGAAGTCGACCTCCACTAACCACAGTACTGGCTCCAGCGATTCATTTGAGGTTCGGAAAAAATAATTCTTCTACACAACTCTTTGAAGTCAAGCTAATTCCTGTTTGGATATACATGTAGCCTGTTAGCTGTATGGTTTTGGTTTTAGTTGATTATACCAAAGCACACTAGGGCTATTTGCCTAAAGGGAGGGTTACCTTCGTGGAGGACATTCTAAAGGAAACTGGCTCTTATACACGTTAAACACGAGGAAAACCACGACAACGGCCATACAGACAGCCCATTCACCTGGAATTGAACCCAGGTCGGAACTACAAGCGTTAGTTTAAATATGAGTACTCAGATGGTTTTTTCCTTCAAGAAGCAAGCACAATTCGAAGCCATTTTTTGACAATTCATTAAATTTAGAATAAAACTTTCTTTAAGTCGAGATTTTTTTTTTGTTTAACTTGCTGCTGTTGTCCTTGCTGTTGTCGCGTCCATATTACATGGAAGAATGACTGCTAGAGCGTTCTCCAAAGAGAGGTTGGCCATCTATTTTCCACCCCAGTTTTTCGGGGGAGAGCACCCCGAGGGTTGGTCCGGGGATTTCCCACCCCTCACCCCTTCCACCAAACCACACGAGAGGTCTTTTGGCTATCCGCATATTTATATATATAATAGTACAGCTTCAAAGCACACACGAACTGATTAAAAAATGTCATTACAAAAAATTAGTCTTTAACTTTTACGCAAATTTTACAAGCAAAAATTTCCTTTGATTGGCTTAATCCAATTTATTACTACGGTATTTTATTGAACCCACAATCCGTGTTGTTCTTAAGCTACGAACTTGAATGTTACTGGAGTGATCTTTCAGAATTTGGGCAAATTCTTTTACTCCTTGAGCGCACAATTATCTGCAGGGTACAAATATACAGTAATTGTAAGATGATGAAAAAATGTATAACTGTATTTTGATGGAAAGCAGTCATATTTCTCCATGCAAAAAAAATTAGAAAGAACACTGCATATGATGTGTTATGTTACATCAGTACATGGCAGCATTTTATGAAATAAAAATTCGACATGAATTAAAAAAATTGTTCAAATCCTTTTGCCATCAGAACCTACAAAAATTGTATTTCTGATCATTCTTAAATCAGTATCTGGCATTATTTTTCTCGCAATATATTCTCTTTAACAGAGGAAAATAAAGAAAACACAGTAAATGGTTCTTGCTGGGGGATACGACTATATGTGCCAATGAAGTGTAGAGGAAAGCGACCATTGTTTCTGCTTTTTATTTATTTATATCTTACCCGTACAACCAACCTTCCACATCTCGCGCTAATTAGGACGCTATCTCATAAAAAGCCAAACTCTGGCGCGCGACCAAAATGGAGAAGTTGATTTCCGGAGGAATCGGCTAGAGGACACGCCTTTGGCTCAATCTGGCTCGCATCCAACTTGATATTCCCCGACTGATAATCAAGGAACACACTCTGATACCCTGCCCTCCTTTCAGTGCAGAAAACTGGAGTCTAAGCTTTATAGGTATTCATGTAAACTCCCGAAAGCAAATCGCTTATAGAAAATTAAGTATCCACAATAAACACAGACTTACATGGATGAATTTCTCTAACAGCGAAGCTGAAATACCTAAAGCATATTTGAAATAGTTAATGCATTCGCGAGATATCCCAAAATAATTGAAATGAAATGTTAAAAAATAACTAAATGTATACCAATGCAAACACATAAAAAATAAAATAAATAGAAATTTTTAGTTAGAAGGAATTATTGAAATGATCGTAACTGTTGTCTTTACACTATGACTTCTCAAAAATGCTAGAAATTACGAAAGAAATCTTTTAATCTTTTGCTTTGTATACTATTGTCAGTTGAAATTCATTAATTCCAATTTAACTTATCGATTCGTGCGTACGGATTCGTAATAGATTGAATGAACAAGTCCGATAAAAAGTTAATAAAATTTATGCCTATCGCAAGAAATGTAACAGAACGCTGGATTTTCTCGTACTGTATCACAGCATCACTCAATATAATCAGTAGCTATACTTAAACTACTAAAACGTTAAATAGAACGCAATTCACAACGCAGAGAACGCTAATCCGATCGGCAATAACAACAGGCATATTCACAAAGCCTACAGACCGTTTCTGATATTGTTTGCTCTGATTGGTTGAAACAGGAAAAGTAGGGTTACAGAATCTTGTGCTTGGCGACTTTTGTTTCATCGCCTTTGCTATCTGTATATCAGTATGGTGTACCGAAAAGCGTGTGAAAGGGGGAGAAGAAACCGCAGCACAACAGTACAGAGCACGAGAAAAAAAAAAAATTCTCGGACTTCTAGCTCCGGGTTTCTAATCCCGTTCGTATCTTTTACAAACTCTCACTGCACGGACTTAATTTTGTTTTTATCCTCACCTTATTGAATGGCTTTGTTATTATTGGTCTTTTCGCCTTCGGGTGCACAGTTAAAAATTTAACACTTTTATTTTCTCTATTTTTGTTAAAGGTAATTTTTTTTATTTTTATTTACTGGTTTGTACTCTTTGTAGTAGATACTAGTTGCAAGATTACGATCCAAGATCCCGAAGAGCGTTACAATAGAATTAGCGCGTAATGGAATAAAATATAATTTTAGTTATACTTACTCATAATTTAAGTAAAAAGAATAGGTATTCGACGCCCTTAAATGTTTATGGAATGTTTTCATTTGGTTTATTTTTTTAATATTCTTTTATTTGTTTAATTAATGCGCTATGTACATTTACATAACAGACTTTCTCTAACAGAAATGACGAAAAAAGTACATATCCCATTTCCATGTAAATACTTTTTCTTGCAAAACAATTATCGTACTTTTAACAGTTTAAATTCATTCTTTAACCAAATACAAATGAACTATTAATAAAATTAGTAGGTTATTTAAAATATGTTCCACATAATTCCCCTTAGCTTTCATTCATAAAATAAAAAAATTATCGAATGAAATCAACGCTGTTTCTCCTCGCTTTACTGGAAAGCCCACAAGGTATGTTTGGCGTTAATTACGAAGACTGCAAGGCGATAACTCACTATTCCAAATATGACCGCCAAGCAGATGTTTCGTCCAATGAGAGCAGACCGTAGGAAAAAGGTCTGTAGGCTTTGTGAATATGCTAACAACAGTGGCTAACTAAACAGCAACTGAGCTGAGATGTTCTCTGTCTGCCTTTTTACAGCTTTAAATCGGTTGCGAGAGATTTATTAATTCCTGGAAAGCAAAAGCGTAGAATTACGGTTACAGCTAACATATTAGTCAATTACATTTATTCAAATTAAATATAAATTGCCGAGATAATCTTTTATTCAATGTTAAATGCATGCACTTTTATATTTTTACTTTTTCGGCGTAGCTTTCTCTTAAAATTTGTCACTCGCTGCATTGCACAGGGGAATAAAACAGTTTTACTTATAATTCTACTAACATTAGCTAGCTAAATGCAAAATTATTAATATTATCATAGCTCAACGAGAAGTGGTGTTTCATCTTTGAAAAGCAAAAGTACATTTGTAAGGGAAAAAATATGATTATCCACATGTAAGATTAAATGAATTGTGTTAGAAGTAGAGTGTCTATCTCCTCACGAATGGAATTTACATTAGAGAGGCTTTGAGGTAAACGAAACTTTGAAAATCTTTTCTGCTTAAGATAAACAGTTTTATTCGTTGAGAAACCGAACCTGCAAACCGGCTTGAATGTGTTCGTAAGAATGAAACTCGGAACTTTGATCTGGATTATACGACTTCACCCCTTCACAAATACGGTAATTAAAATTGTGTAAAAATGTAAGGATTTTAAGTTTTACTAATGTTTATTTTATTTTAAACCTTTACTATCCCCTCTTATTTTCCATTTCCGGGCAGAATAAGCGCGAATAGATTTAGCTTACGCAAATGAGGTTGCAAACTTTAGAAGCATTTAAGACGTGGCTTTTAGCCAAGAGAGTAGTGAAAGAGGGATTTCTCGCGGCCTTTACCACGCGTGTGATTTTCGTTGGCTGCCTTTAAGCCCAGAATCTAATTATCACTGATATTCGAAGACATATTGTAGTCTTTGCATCCTGCTCAATATATACGTAGTATTAAAGAACTTCGAGTTACTAGTATCTGTAAAGCATCTTAGTTCTTATTTAGTTAAGTTAGTTTATTTTCTTATTTTCTACGTTTTAAGTATTGGTTTTTTTTTCCCGAAGTGCGGGAGCACCTGTACGCTGTGAGAATAAAGGGTAAATTTAACCCTTCTTACCTTTGTTTTATTTTCTACATAAGCACGAACATAGCTTTGAGTAAGCTTCCTGTTCTGACTCAGGACTCCAGTTATGTTTGCAAAATCAACCAAAAGGAACAGTAGTCCTGACAAAAAGTTCAAATGTATCAATTATTCTGTGAAAAATGTAAGGTCTATCCTAATTTTATTAACAGTTATTATAAGTTATGCTTCTTTCCTATCTTTCTAGCTTCAGCTTACAATTTCCTACCAGAATGTTATTTCAGAAACGCAGTGAATGCAAATGAATTAAGAGTACTATTTACCTCGATGTTTCACCGACTTCGAGAGAGAGAATCTGATTTCCTGACTAGCGCGCGTTTGCCGTTTGACTACGTCTCTCTTAGATATTACTACGCTCGGCCATACTTTAGGCCCTTGCTTGGCTTCGCCGATTTAATTAATATTTAAGGGCCAACTACTTAGAATCCTGATAGCTTCGGCTATATCTACAGTTAGTTTTAATTAAGCTTAATTAGTTTAATTTCATAATTATTTAAGTTCAAGCCCAAGTGGAGGCTTTGTGTATACTTTCAGTTAGGAGTTGATTGTATTTATTCTGAGAAGTAAAAGGGTAGTTAACGCTTCTTAAGTCTTACGTATTTTTAAGCGATTATTCGCTTACTAGTGTTTTGTGGGGTTCAAGGTTTTGAACACTGAACTAAATAAGGGAAACCACACAAAGTTTTAGAGTATAGAACCACTTTCCTTACTCTGTTAAATTTAGGGCAATCAAACATGGTACAATTATTTTGTAAATGAAATTAGATTCATTTTCTAAACTTGGAAGGAATTGATCAATTCAAATCTGTGTTATTTCCTGGGAAAACTATAAATAAATGTCCGGTATATAAAGCAGTGAAAGAGAATTTCACTTTTGATAGTTCTTTACAGAGGCCTACAGGGAAAACATAATTTCCACTTCATATCAATATTAAAGTTAATAAAATTATGTCTAGCAGACATTTTCTGCAAAATTAATTCAAACTGGGGGGTGGGGGCGATTTCGAGAGAACAATTCAACATATTATCTAATGATGTGATTAAATCGGTAGACACTAGTTTTAACTGGTTACTGATAGTCAAATCTCATTACTTTATGTAATATAAACCAAGAATACATAATAGGATTGAAAACCAAATTCATTTCTTAAAAAATATGGATATAAGATTTGTTGTTAATATGTAGGGTAAAATATAATTCTTACGTCTCTTTCCACACCATTAAAAAAACTTCTTTCCTAAAAGGCGATCAAAAAGCCAGGAATATCACATAGCAAAAAGGAAATATGAAAATCTGATATTTAAAATAGCGTCTTTAAACAAACAAACAAACAAACAAACAAAAAAAAAAGAAACTGAAAGAAGGCAACTTTTACTAGCCCACATGGGACGTTATTTCGGAATGGGATATTTATCTTGAAACGGCATTTTGTTTTGAATAACTACTATAAAGGGGTATCACTCTTTAGATTGTTGCCACCAAATATTATCATTCGTATTGTATTTAAAGAAATTAAATAATGAAGAATCTGATGAACGTATGCCTGTTTCTCGCATTGTGAAGGAAGAGACATCAAATGTTGAATAACATAGTCCTCCTCCCGAAAATGGGCACCTGGAAGCCCGAATTTTGGATTTCGAATTTGTTTTATTACCTATTTCATATTTTGTAAAATAGCAACAAACTCAACAATTTCAAAAAGAGCAGTGACAACACTCAACGGGAAAAAACATTTTTATCTTCAGCGGGCGAGACTGTCTATCGGCAATTCTAAAGATATGGTGTTTTTAAATATTTTGTGTTTTGTTGTTGAATCGAATTTTATGTGGCATAAGAGCTAAGAACGTGATGTTCAATAAATAAAGTAAATACACAAGACGTTAATAACAAAAAGAAAAAAAAATGTGAAGCCACCTTAATAAGCAAAATGAACATTGATACGATGAACTGAGAAAAGTCTGAAAAAAAAATGTATGCCAATACTTAACGCTGCATCGGTATTCTAAACTTTTATTGCTAAGGTCCTTTTAAAATTTTTGTAATTTATCTGCTGAATTGTTTATGGCGTAAGAGTGAAGAAGATAGTGCTTAATAAGTAAAAAATATAAAATAAAGTTAAAAAGATAAAAAAAGGGGTTACTAGAAGTAAGCGTAACAGCAGACTGGTAGACTGCGAGCTCAGGGCGATCGTGAGAAACCTTAACAAATCCTTTTGTGCAGCCGCAAACAAAGTCTGTAATTTCATTTTTATTTATTCCTAACATAACGGACTGAAGTCATGGTTAAAAGCTGAGTGGAGAATCTTTCAGGTCAGGCGGTCGGCGAGCAATTTTTTGCTTCGTTGACCCCATCGTTCGGAATAACTCAGCGAAGCACGCGAAATTGGCGTGTCACTTTCTCTGCTGAATCGCATTTTCTGCTCGTTTTATCGCAGATTTCAATGAAATGAAGCAATGAATGACTGTCATTGAATTTCAGTTTACTGTTTTCTCGTCGCTATGTAGGTAAATGTGAATATTGAACCACTTTTGCTACATTACCATGATTTATCTGCTCTGTAAATAATGCTTACTGAGAAATGTCACTGCTAATAAAATGTCGCTGTCTCATCTGTAAACGTAAATGGCTAAACGGTTAAGCAATGCAAAAATGCACATAGACTTAACATTGAATAAATTGTAAAATTCAGTCTTTACTGTTAAATCTAAGTGCAAACGCCAAATGAATTCTTGAAAATACACTATATAATGTCCTTTCTTAAAAAACAAAAGGAACAATTTGATATACTTTAAAATTTGAGTAATACGTTTACAACAAGATAAATAAAATGAAAAGTGCTGATTATTATAGTTTTGAAAATAAAGACTTTAATAATATTTTTAATTATTTATTGTAGTGCATTTTGCATAGTGATTTTATGCTTAGTTCATTTCTTTGATAACTTCTGAATTTATGATTACTCATCTGCTTATATGGGGTGTTTTCAGTTAAAAACTTTAAGAAGAGACAGAATATACAAAGATAATGGTAAATCACATGGCAAAGCATGGTAGAAAAGGCTTTCTTGGCGTGAAAACACAAAACACAAGAAGGGAGAAACATGAACAGGGTGAGGAAACACATTTATTATGCTTGTACAGCAGAAATCATGAAATAAAAACAAAAATAGACAATGATCGTTGTCAAAGAAGGTATTCGAAACTACGACCTCGGATCTTGAAGCAAGCCTCACATCTCCGGCACATGGAAGATCTGATAGTCTGGAAAATACCGGGCATGTTCCGGACTTTCCAAAGCAGCTGTCAGGCAGTTCTAACTGAGTTTTTACAACAATGTCTTAACGTATCCCCAGAGGAAGTAGTCAATGCAAATGAGGTTTGGGGATCTTGCTGGCCAATGTACCGGACCACCCTTGCCGATCTCATGATGAGGATACGTTTCGAACGAACATAATTTCGAACACCTTCTTTAATGGCGATTAGATTTTTTTGTTCTTCTTTCTTGTTTCCACTAAACATAATAAAGAAATATTCTCACCCTGTTCGTGTCCTTCCTTTCTTGTGTTTTGTGCCGTCACTACCGCGCCAGGAAAGGGTTTCGAACCATGCGCCGCTATGTGTTTTTCCATCTTCTAGGTGTACTCTATCACTCTTGAAAGTTCGTAACCGATTTGCGGAAAAACTTTGTTGATGTTTATTTCTTGCGTAGTGTTAGAATTTTTTTTTTAAAATTTTCAATTCATTGACGTTTGAGTTGTAAGAATAATTTTAACTCTTTGCACTCGAGAGGTGACTCTCAGTCACAACTTGATTTGACGCGATAACTCGAGAGGTGACTCTCGATCACCACTCGGTTTGATGCCATAATTAAAGTGGCAACATTATTTATTTAGGTTTGGTATTTGGGGAATATTGCTTCATGACTGTATGCAACAATACATGCGCATAAAATAACTGCCAATCTTCAATCTTAAATAGATTTTTTTAGATTTATTGTTATACATGCGTCTTTCCAAGTTAGTTCGAACTCGGCATACTCGACATTCATGGTAATGGGAATATTATTTTCAAAGTTACAAAGCTCAGTAAGCATGGAATATGACGAAGAAATCACTTAAGTGAAAATGAATTCTGTTTTTCGCTGATGAAGAATAAAATTAAGTATATGTATCGACTACTTGACGATACAGAGAAGGAAAGCAGCGATGAAGCAAAAGGTGGTAATAAGGCGAAAATTCAATGTAATAGAATAGTGAAAAATAAAAGCGACAGTGATTCAGCAATTCAGCAACTTAAAAGAGAAAATTCAGAATGGATAACGTGCACAGAAACCGAAGAAATACGGTAAAGAATACTGTTCGTATGCGCTGCGAAATAACCACAAGATAGCAAGTACCTTAAGACATAAAAGAACTGTTATATTTCTTTCAATTGGGTGTGAAATAACTTTAAATTAGCTGTAAGAAATTCACGAAATATGTGAAAAACCGTCTCGAGTTGCTGATTCGCCCAAGCGAAAAAGACCTCGAGTGCAAAGTGTTAATAGAACCGGAGATAAGGCAAAAATTCTCTTACCTTGGCGACAAATTTCTTCATCAATAGGCGATATTCTGAAACTTCCTAAAAGCTTCGGCTTGATCTTTCCTATGCTTATTATTCAGAAAGGCCTATCTACTTTTATTAGTTTGGTTTCATTTATTTAATTATGCAAAAGCACTCGAGGGCTATTTGTCTAAGAGAGCAAATGACTTCGTAAAGGACCTTTCTAAGGTAAACTGCCTCGTATGCACGTTTCTAATGGGAAAACCACGAAGACAGCTATGCAGCCAGCCCGTTCGCCAAGATTCGACACCTGAACCGAACTACCAGTATTCAGCAACTGACTTCACCGCTCGACCATTGGTGGACTATCGATTCTTAAGACAAAAGCCAGTTTGAAATTAAAATGTTTGAAACCAGCAGTTTCTAGATATTCGACAAAGCATCGCTAGGACAAACAGTAACCACATTAAGGAAGAAATTTTCTGTATAAACACTATTTACCAAGATACACAGAAATTGCGACGAATTTTACCCAATCGACGCTGTGATAATTCAAAAGAAAGAAGACATTTCCCGCGAAATTTTGACAGGTTTCGTTAAGTTGATACCAGATCGAGTTTTCTAGCTGAAACGAGACAGAGGTGATGTATAAATTTCTATCCCTTCGATTTGTTGATTTATATAGTATATTATATTTTTGTGTTCCTTATATTTTACGAGGTTTTTGCCATTTAACTTCATGCAAATGCATGTAAATGTATAAAAGCATATTTTATATTTTTATCAAATTTGTGCGAAAGTGTTCTATTCTTATTTACTCTGTTAGTAGATCTCAAAGATGACTTCAATTTTGTTTCACATTACCCTTCCTCACAGTTATCACAAAATAGCATTTTCATCTCACAAACTGCTTTTCAAGTTTTCCGAAAGCATTTTTAACCAAATTTTTATGATTTGAGTAGGCTGAAACGACTTGGTATAACTATACTTCCTGAAGGTTTAACAACGCCAGGTTCGCAAAGGATCAGAGGGTTTTTAGGATCGGACTTTGAAAGTACAAATGGCTTTTTCATTGGTTGAATTGGTTTAGCGACCGTCATGCATTCATATGGCTATCGCTAAACCATATCAAGAGGAGTAAGAAACGTTTCACTATAATTAACAGAATGGTACACACATACACATAAATATATATATATATATATATATATAATTCTACTAAAAATATCCAACTAGA
>KK113969.1:438293-456262 GCA_000611955.2 Stegodyphus mimosarum
ACGATGTATATTCGAATACTTGCTACTCGAAAATGAGAAGAAAAAAAAATTTGAAAGCTTTCATATTTTGCATTACACCCAAAGGGACTTTTTTTTAACTTTCTATGTGTTACTTTTATTTATTAAATGTTCTTTGTACTTAAAGCATAAAATTCAATTCAACAGCCAATATCGTAAAATAATTCTAAAATAAGCATATCTTTAGAATTTCCGGTACACAATCTCGCGCGCTGGAGATAAAAATTTTTTTTTTTTTTTGAGTGTTGCCATTGCTCGCTTCGAAATCGTTGAGTTTCTTAATCAAAAATTCGTTAAAGTGTTACAAAATATAAAATCGATAATAAAACAAATTCCAAATGCCTAATTTGAGCTTCCAGATGCCCAAATTCGGAGGAGGATTATGTTATTCTGTTATTCAAAATTCGATGGCTCTAGGTACCGTTGTTTTAATGATACATTCAACCAAATAAAAAAAAAGGAAAAGCAGAAAAATCCATAACTAAGTACAACAGGCTGATAAAGGTGTCCGTCCGTAGTTCATTTTTCCACCGTCACAACTGCAATGCATTTGAAAGGGTCAGCAGGGCGATATGTGATATGACAGACACTGTTTTATGAAAATCTCACAAATTAAATTCCCATAAATGCAACATCTGATTTTCCTAGACCAAGGAATTTACAACAATTTGTTTCAATCCTGGATTTGCACAGCTGCCTACATATAAAATATCTAGCAAAATGTTAGATCTAACAATAATAAAATTGAGCCTTTACTCTAATGATTTCTACTGCTATGGATTTACAAAGATTTATTTCTTCCTTATAGCGAATATTTAATTTCTAAGCATGTGTACGACAAAATAATTATTTTAACATTCTCTGCAGATTTATCAGCCAGCAACAGAGGTTAGAATCCGGTAGAACTAAATATTCTTTGACATATCACAATAATATTTTGTTTGTAGTTTGTACCTTTGAATTTTGCTTAATGTCTCATATTAATCTGCTTGGATGGAAATCCTCATTACAGAACGATAAACCTATATTAACCCCTACCCGTGTTTTAACGAGTCTGACATGTAATGAAAATTTTGTCCCAAACATAAACATCACGAGCCAGGCTCTTGAACAGAAAGCCATGAACATCACGAGCCAGGCTCGTGAAAAGAAAGCTGGGACAAACATAAACATCACGAACCGGGCTCTTCAACATTAACATCGTAATTTCACGGTCGTAATCGAACCTTAGTTCCTATGAGTACACCGCAAGAGTTAGTCACGATTCTCATAACTGCTGTTACAAAGCAGTTTAGTTAGTAAAATTTAATAAACCTTTACAAAATGCAAAATACAAGATTTAAGTGAAAACAATTTTTTAAAGTTTACTTACCTGAAGTGTTGTTTATTTATGAAATATAATTTTGAAACCTTTATTTATTACAAGAAGAGCTTCCGCCACAGTGTCTGGCGGGTGGGGGTCGCTATAGCAACAGGGCTAGTATATTTCAAATAGGGACGAACCAAGGATTACCAATTCATCTTTAAATGCGCCAGGATGGCAAACTGAAAAGTAAATCTTCAAGACCTTTCTACGGAAATGGGTCAAGTCTCGTTTCTACGACAACAGACAGCTGCAGACTAACTGGCGAGAGCTTTTCTTATGACAGACAGACTGTACCACGCGTTGACCCATAACACTTGGGCCCAAGTTTCGTCAAGGTAAATGGCACCAGAAGGGGTTAACAAGTACCTTTTTTACGTTAATGTATTTAAATGTCTTTCAATATGTAGATGTCTACCTCTTCAAATCCTTGAATTAATTATATCGTATTTAGTATTATTAAAAATTTTTGAAATTTTTAGTTTTCTAAGGAAAATCTACAAACTTTTCTTGGGGTAATTCATTTCCAAACCTGTTGGATTTTGACTTTCCATAAGTATTCTACAGAGGAAGACTATAAGAAATATCTACAGTTAGAAAGTTAATATTCTACAGTAAGCAATCAACATTGCGAAATATACGTAATCAAATTGAATTACTGAAGCAATGCATGTAAAGTATTCTGCGTATTAGAAGTAATCTCATTCAGTGTAATGTATGCTTAGATTTAGATGCAGAGAACGCCATTAAATTATCTCTAATTTTAATGTGACTAAATAAGTTTAATTTTTCGCGCCGTCCATTAAACAATCTCTTTAATCAAGATGCAAGAGAAACACGCTGGAGTGGAAAATAAAACAGGCAAATCGACAACCTTGTATTCGGCGTAAATTTTGTAAAACCCCAATCGAAGGCAAAATGAGTCCCCCTTCATCAGGAGCAAAAAAAACCTTCAAAAGCGAGAAAGCGAATATCTATCCGAATGTTGATCGACATTCGCTTTCTCGCTTTTGCAGATTTTTTTGCTCCTGATGAAGGGGGACCCTTTTGCCTTCGAAATCGATTGGGATGTTACAAAATTTACCCCGAATACAAGGTTATCGATTTTCCTGTTTTAATCTCTTTAATCTCCTGAATTCAAGATGAAACACAATGAGAAATACTTTCTCATGAGAATAAATTCCGAAAACAAAACTGCGACATCAACAAGAGGTTCTAAAAAGAACTGCGTTGGAAAAATGATGCATTACGTCCTTGCCCCCTCCCTGCATATCTCTGGTTTATTTTATAACGGTCTACAGATCACATACGAATCAGTAGAATTCAGCCAGGTGCAGACTACTAAAATGGGGAAAAGGGAGAGCACGTACTACTATCTATTCATGATTCTACTCTCTCCCCCTTTTTTTTGATAATAATGCTGCCATCCCCTTGCAATCGTACGAACCAATGCATGTGTGCTGCGTGCTAATGCATGCTAATTGCATGGGTGATGAGCCCTGGGCATGTTACTCTACTCCCGCTTCCCCCCTTCCACTGTCGCAGTTAATTACTGACGTAAAAACCGTCGTATTACGCGATTCGAGTCCCCGGGCCATGTTTTGGGGTCCATTAGCAAACGGAAGGTGACTAACTCCGTGGTTGAATGAACAAGTGACTCGTCTCTTTGTATGCTGGTTGTCAAAAGAGAAGAAAAGGTTATCAAGGGCAAAAGCAAGGTGAAGCAGTGGATATTTTCAGGCTTCTTGTGGCCTGCATTTTCTTAAGGGACATTTTTCAGAGAACAAATGTCCCGTGATGGTACAAAAAAAGAAATATAGCATTTTGTCGTTGCTCGCTAAATTTAAATCTGTGTTTATGAAATAATAATAGAAAGAAGATATGTCTTTAGAAACATTGTTGGTATAGTGTTTGTTCACAACAGGCTTCATCCTCTCAGAAGCAGAAAAGGAGATAACTGTGTGGTACCAGATTTTTAGACTTCTGAGAGGCTGTTCACTTCTTTGCCCACACATCCAAAATGCTAAGATAAAGAGTTCAGAACGCTGCAATTTTAATTTCATGTGTTCAATCCCATCTGAATTTTATTCTTCTTTGTGAGTTTGATTTAACGTTAACTGGACAAAAAATTGCGAATATTCTCTCCTCGAGGTACATGGTTTGCTTCCTCGACAATAACAAACTGAAACAGCCGCTATTCGTTCTGCAGCACTTGTTGGATTTCTTTCTTGTTGTTAGTATGCGCTTAATAAATAGATATACAGGGCCATACTCTCGATATAATCCCCTATTTAATTTAGCGACTTGAAATTTCTCTAGAAATCAAATGAATAAGACCGATGGATTCTCTTAACTTTTTTGGAGTTAGATTTCAGGTGATTATTAGGGCTAGGCTGCAGAGAAATTTGATGACTTTCCTTACTCCATGTAACCTCGTATAAAGTCCATGTAACGTTCATATTAACTTTTTTCATATTCATTATTAAATTCTCGCTAAGGACCTTCAGCCTAAAGCTGATGATAACCTTTGATGTTTTCTCATAACAAATAGCATGTGTCTTTGTTTTGGACCTAATTATTATTCAGTGTAAGAAATATAGAACTTCGGATTATAGGAGGTTTGTTATTGAGTTTCAGTGATGTATTACCGGCAATGTAAGAAAGTCAACATTACGTGTAATACCTAGGCATTATATCGAATCTCAGGCTTTTTTAAGGCAGGGATTTTTTTTATTATTATTACATTGAATCCCTGGATTTTTTTAAGTATGAAATAAGAGAATTACACTCATGTCCATAAATTAAGGATGATGCAAAATCAGGCAAAGGAAGAGTTAGAAGCAAAACAAATTTGACTTATTTGTAAAGCTTATTTATTAAACAAAAGGTAAAGAGCAAAAGAAGATGCTATATGTTTGATATTATTAAAAAAATTAGCGATTTTTTCTCCCTGGAGCAAATTACAAAAAAAAAATATTTACAAAAAACCAATATTACATGGTTGGTATGATTGTTAATACATTGTATGTCTCCCAGACCATGCAATACAACGCCTAGGTATGCTGAGTATCAAATTATCGATCTGATCTTGGGGGATATTACACCACTCAAAAAGCAATGCTCTCCGAAGTTCCGGCAGACATGTAGGAGGAGGTCGACGGGCTGCAACTCGTCGGCCAAGAATGTCCCACACGTGCGCTACTGGATTCAAGTCCGGTGGGAATGCTGGCCAGTCCATACGGGTGATATCCTCCGACTGAAGGCATTCGCTCACGATGTTTGCACGGTGAGGACGGGCGTTGTCATCCATAAACACAAATTGTGCGACCATGGCGCTCCGAAACAAACGTACATGTTGTTCCAAAATGACGTCCCGATAGATTTGGCTTGTCATGGTTCCAATTTGAACATGCAGGTCAGTTCTGGAACCCAGAATAATTGCACTCCAAACGAGCACTCCTGCACCACCGTAACGGTGTCGTTCAATGATGTTTTTTTTTGGTGGTAACGGGTACCTGGAGCTCTCCATATGAAAGTCCGGCAAGAATCAGACTGCAAGCTAAACCTCGACTCGTCGGAAAACATCACACAAGCCCACTGTTGCGGTGTTCACAATGCATGCTCTCTACTCCAGGCTAACCGTAGGCGACAGTGAGTTGCAGTAAGTGGAACGCATCTGACAGGTCTACGAGCATATAGACCAATCTCGCCTAAGCGTATGTACACGGTCTTCCTTGAAATTGTCGTACCAGTGGCTGAAGAGAGCTGGCGAGACAGGTCTGAGGCTGTGCTCCGCCTGTTTTTTTTGGCAGTAACTGCCAAATACCGGTCCTCATTCGGCGTTGTAACTCTAGGGCGACCTGTGCTGTAACGTCTACTCACATTACCATCATCTTGGAATGGTTGCCAAAGCCTGGAGATGACACTCTGGGCAATTCCAAGTTCGTCTGATACTTCTAGTTGGGTACGCTCACATTCCAGACGGCCGATAATTCTCCCACGTAAAAAATCATCCAAATGCGTCCTTTGTGTCATAACTATTCGGTTATTGCACTGAAATGCTTATACAGCGCCTGCAAACAATTTTACTTCTTTGCCTGTATTCCTTATATATCACTCTCTTACACTCTTCGTCATTGTGATGTACCATCGCTGTCATCTGTTTACTTCCTGAAATTTGCATATGATTCTTGTGTAGTGATTTTACAGGTGATATATTTATTTTAGAGTTCGATTTCCGCGTGACTCCGAATTATCCTTAATTTATGGATATGAGTGTATTATATGTTTTCCCTAGTGTATAACTCTAGGCATTTTATGGAATGGCAAATATTATTTAGGCAAAGCATGAAAAAAAGGTCATGATAAAGGTACTGTTTAAAATACGTGCCTTTGTCAAAAATGCAAATGTCATTAAAAAAAGTATTGAAAGAGTGATATTAAAATGTTTTATTCAAAATATTGTTGCGTGCTTACGGGTTCGTAATGGATTGCATGCACAAGTCTTTAAAAAGTTAATGAAATTTATTCTTTTAACAGGAAATAAAACAAAATGCTAAAATATTTCCTCAGAGATATTCGTACAATATCAAAATATCTCACAGTAGTTATATTTTAAGCTACTTAAACGTTAAACAGAGCACAATTCAAAGCACAGAGAAACTAATTCAATCTCATCCGAATTCGCTACAATGAATTACAGAACCAAGTAAACAACAACAGTTCGCTTAAAAAAACTTCAACTGAGCTGAGAAGTTTTAACCCGGCTTTTATAAGCTTTTTAATCAAGCACGAGCATATTCTGGTAAAATCTATTTTCTCGATTTTTCTTGATCACAACAGCAATTATGAGATGTCTATTTATTAAATATTAAATGCACGCGCTCTTGTATTTTTACTTTTCCGACATAGCTTTCTTTTCAAATAAGTCTCGTGCTGCACTGCAAGGGGAAATAAAAACAATTTTTATTACAATTCTAAATACATAGCTAAATAAATACAAAATCTGTAACAATACTTAAAAAAAAATTTGAAAGCTGTACATAACAAAATTTATGCCTTTCTTATTAAAGAAATCAAATTAATGTATTTGTTGCAATATAGTAGGTTTGAATGACATTTTGAATTACACTTCATTACTATTTTCATGCAAAAACATTTGATATTTTCGCTCTTTTGTTTTACTCATACATTTGACGAATCGTTGACCGCTTACACTGGACTGAGCAATTACAATGATCGGAGAGAAATTTCGTGAACAGAAATATCTTCAATTATGAGTAAGTTCTGAGGACATAAAGTGAAATGTGATCTCGCATATAGTTGTTTTAGAATTCCTTCAGAAGTTCCACGGCCGTAGATAACGTCCTCTGTCACACTCCTTACAAATGCCAATGTATTGAGCAAATTATTATATATTTTCCCTAGGCACCGTATAATAGGCTGATGTATTTCATATTTTACCAGTTTATCACTTAGCATTCTATAGGAAGCCTAGACAGTGTATGAAATGTTAATCGTTTTACATACTTACGCCCGATTTTATGTCTTTTATAAAATGTCTAGCTAATTTACAGAATGCCAGCTTTCATATATTACTGGTAACATATTTATGTAGACGAGAGAAGATTATAGGTACACTATTATAATTTATTTCAAAGCACATTTCTTAATTTTTAATTCATAAATTTAAAATAATCTGAGAGCTTTCAGATATTATTATACTACGCTCAAACTGCTTTTTTTTTATTTGCACACACATGCAGGTTTAGAGAGCATTTGGGCTAATTCCCCTTTGGGTTAAAAATATTGAAAAACTGCATTTTTTTAGAATTTCAATAAACAGTCTCGCACTTAGGTGATAAAAATGTTTTATTCCGTACAGTGTTGCCACGGCTAGCTTTGAAATAGTTGGTTTTTTTTTTAAACCCAAAATTCGAAATTCAAATTTCGGGTTTTCAGGTCCCCATACATTCGGGTGAAGGACTACGTTATTCAAAATTTGACGGCTCTAGGTACCGTTGTTTTTTCAGAGTGCGAGAAACATACATACATTCATGTAGATCGCTAATATTTTCTTGAGGTGCTCAAAGGTCTCTGTTTTCTGTCGTCAAAACAGAAGAGTCTCAGCCATTCAGGTCGCCCAAAAATTGGAATGGATTTTTTAAGTATGCCGACTAACGTATTTACTGCAAATCCAGTGCGGAAAGTTCTTTGTTTTCGTTTACACTAGTTTATTCAGCAAAGAAATACAGATAAAAGTATTTTACTTTTTGACTCTTTATTCCCAAATTTGGAGTTTGAAATCTGTTTTATTATCTATTTCATATTTTGTAAAGCTTTAACGAAGTTTGATTAACAAACTCAACGATTTCAAAGCCAGCAATAGCAACAGTGTATATCTATATCTATCTATATATCTATATATCTATCTATATATATAAAAATTACATTTTTATGTCCAGAGCGCGAGACTGTGTATCACAAATTCTAAAGATATGCCCATTTTAAAATTATTTTGTGATATTGCTGTTGAACTGAATTTTATAGTTAAAGTGCGAAAAACATGGTATTTAATAAATAAAGGTAACCCACGAAACGTTAAAAAATGGCCCCTTTTGGCTTAAAGTAAAATCTGAAGGCTTTCAGATATTTTTTAATGTTATGTTTCCCAACTGGTGTTTCAGAAATAAAATATTTTTGAATATACAGTCAAAGAAAAATTTTAAAAATAATAGCAATTAAATAAGTAATATCAATCTTAATTTTAAATAACATTAAAGGAAGTAAAAGCATCCGGATGTTTGGAAACCGAATAACTGCAGTTCAGTGATAAATCAAAGTTCCGTATTTCTTTCCTCAGAAACCATCGCATTGAGCCGGGAGTTTCAATAAAACATTTTTGTTACAATATACAATAAAACATCTTGGCAAACAGTCGTTTTGGCTTGACGATACGAATGTTTTACCTTTTGAACTACCGCTAATATCCCCAATTTCTTAATTTTGTTTTTTCTTACAGGGAACTTAAGGACTAAAAAGATTTTACACATGTCATGCCCCCCTTTTTAGCATTTTAGATCGTAAGATAAAGTTTTCAAGGTTTGTTTTAATTAAGTATATTTGTGTTAATTATTTTTTACATTTCTACTGTTCCCTCGACCTTCACTAGAATGCAGATTGAAGTAAGATTAAATACGAACTCAATCAATATTTAACGAGCGTAGATGGACAACCTAATGATTCATTGTTCTAGCGATTCAGCAATCAATGTGATACTCAGTAGCTAGCTGCTGGCTTGCTGATATCTGGTGAGTGATTACCTATCTCGTCATAGTTTAGCGCTAATTTACTAAAACTTCGTAATTTATTATCGCATTAATTTATCAAATTAACTAAAATATCGAAGTTTAAGTCTACTTCAATATAAGTGAAATTTTATAGGCATAATTATGATTACTGTAATTTCAAATGGTGAGACATTTACAACTTAACGCATTCATTGTGATTCACCAATACCCATCAGTGATTTAGCCATGTTATAACCGAGAACGATGCCTCAGATGCGCCATGGTGGTGAACTATTTCACAGCTGCGAGAACTGGGAAGACAAATTATGATTAACAACCCTCTGGGAGATTCATCTGAGGGCTCACACTTCTTATCTGACCACCAAACCTTTCGAAAGGATTTCAGCCTGCCAGTATTTTAAGTGCCCTCATGCCGCCTAAACATTATACATTTGCAAACATCCAAGCTTTTCCCAGGATTCGATCTCGGACACAACAATACAGCAGCCAGCAGCGCTAATCACTATACCGATTACGTTATGATTATGATTGTGTATCTGTACCTTTTCCATCTGTTAATCTGAAATTCTGCAAGAAATGGCGAACTTTTTTTTTTTAGTTCAAAAGGGGCTGTTAGTCTCGAAATGTGTTTTTTGCGTCGATTCACTCACTATAAATGAGTCCTTTCACTTTTCATTCAGTTCTGTTGTCATTTGGTAAAATGTAACATATTTTTCGTTCGAACTGAATCGGTCTTTTGTGGATTAACAAACCACGCTATTTGAAAGCAATAGATGAAAATCTTAAGAATAATTGCTTCTTACTTTTAAATCGGGCTGATTTAAAATATGAAAATGAACTTAATTCATGATCTATCTAATTGAAAATAATCGATATTTTCATAGAATGACGTTATGTATTTTCTTTATTAACTTCATATTTTTCAAAAAATTATTGTATTTTTGATTAACAAACTTAACGATCTGACATTACACGGTAAAAAATATTATTATCTGCAGCACACTCGAGACTGTCTGTCCGAAATTCTAAAGGTATGCTGTTTTTAAATATTTTGTGATTTTGCTGTTGAACTGAATTTTATGTAGTGTAAGTTCTAAGAATATGCTGTTTAATATATAAGGTATTTCTCCTGCTTTCTTAGCGTGCCTTCGTCGCGTAGTGGTCACCACACTCGGTGAGTATTCAAGAAGTCCGTGGTTCGAGTCCCGGCAAGGGAACTGCTCATTTTACACATTTCTTGCTTCAAAATAACCAAATGTCTCTACAGAGGAAACTAAAAGGTTGGTGGATGATGATTCTCCACCACCAGGATTTGGCGATTGGGTCCCTTAATCCCCAGCCGTCCTTTAAAAGGGGGAGTATGTAAGGTATTTCTCCACTAATCCCCAGCCGCCCTTTAAAAGGGGAGTATATAAAGTATTTCTTCGCGTCAAGTATGCTTCCAATTACACCCCGAAAGCATGTGGAAAGAAGGGAGAAAATATCTTATAAGTAACTACATGCATAAGAAGTTGATAGAAAATTAGACTTTAAGTTTACATTTCTGTAATCTCTTTATGAAAAGTAATTGTTCTTTGTTGATTTTAAATAAATCTGTCATTACAAAATCTTCTCGATACAAAGCAAAATCTTCATTTCTTAATTTATAAGGTATTTCTTCCGCCTTCTTAGCGTGCCTTCGTGGTGTAGTGGTCAGCACACTCAGCGCGTATTCAACAGGACCGCGATTCAAGTCGAGGGGATGGCATTGCTCAATTTTCATCTCTTCTGCTTTCAAAAAACACCTAATGTCTCTACAGTGGCGCCCGAACTAAAAAAAGGTGTTGGATGATGATGCTCCACCAACAGAATTTGGCTACTTAAAAGGGGGAGTATATAAGGTATTTCTACCTCTTTCTTAGCATATCTTCGTGGTGTAGTGGTCAGCATGCTTGGCGCGTATTCGAGAGGTCTGTAGTTCGAGTCCCGGCGAGGGCATTGCTCATTTTTCGTCTCTCCTGCTTAAAAAAAAAATACCTAAATTCTCTACACATAAATAAAATTGACACATAATACATTAATAACAAAAAGACAAAAAAAAAAAAAAAGAGTTTTGTAAGGCTTCCCAAGATAATTGAACATAGACATGATAAACTGTGAAAGCTAGAAAAAATTTAAGCCAACATTTAGCACTGCATCATGAATTCTAAACATAAGCTGCTATGTGCTGTTAAAAAGATTTTGTTGTTCATGGCGTAAATGCGAAGAAAACGATGCTCAATAAATAATAAAGCTAAGAAGACAAAGAAAAGGGAGGGGGCTAGTAGGAAACGTTTTAACAGAAGATTGGTAGACTGTGAGTCAGCTATAGCGTAAAAACTGTAACAAGCCTTTTTCAGTGAACATTAAAATGTGGAATCTTTCAGTTTTTTTTTTGTTTTTTTTTAATATGAAAGTTTAGTTTTATTTAGTATCATATAAGTATTTAGTTTAGTTTTTATGCTTCTGAAGTTCATTAATAAGTTTGCGACTATGATGATTTTCTGAGCAAGATAAAGTTAGATAAATATAGAAAGCTAAGTATAACATTTATCTTAGCATTTGGATACATTAGATAAAATACAAATATCTCTGTTAAAACTTAGTCTTACTAATTCCTCAATTACACAGTAGAATACGTTTTCTATTCAAAATGAAGTAGCGTATTGTTTTTCATGGGGTTTAATCTTTTAAGAATTTCTTATAAGATATTTCATATCTAATCCTTTTGTATTCAACTGTGAAGGACTTTTTAAGAATAATATCCCGATCAGTTTATGTACAAGTTTTAGCCCAAAGGAGCGTTAGCTTAGAAGGGTTATTGTTGAATCGTTATAAAAGTCTGAATCGCTTTTCAATTATTGCCACCAAATATTATCGTCCTATATTACATTTAAAGAAATTAAATAGTGAAGAATCCGCATGAGTATGTGCCTGTTTCTCTCATTGTGAAAAAACAATGGTACCTAGAGCCATTAAATTTTGAATAACGTAGTCCTCCACCCGAATATGGACACTTGGAAGCCCGAATTTTGAATTTCAAATTTTTTTTATTGCGTATTTCATATTTTGTAAAACTTTTTTGTTAAGAAACTCAATGATTTCAAAGCAAGCAATGGCAACACTATACTGAGTGGTCGGGAGAAACCATTTTTATCTTCAGCCCGCGAGACTGTATATCGAAAATTCTAAAAATATGCAGTTTTTAATATTTTATTGTGCATTTCAAATTCTGTAAAATTTTACTAATTTTTTATTAACAAACTCAACGATTTTAAAGCGACCAATGTGCGGATAAAAATAACATTTTATTTTCAGCGCGAGAGACTGTTTATAGTAAATTCTAAAGATACGCTGTTTTTAAATATTTTTAGCTCAAATACTCTCGAAGGATGTATGCATATGTAAATAAAAAATTAAAAAAAAAAACTTCGCTTTGGGCATAGTATAAAATCTGAAAGCTTTCAGATTTTTTATAGTTTATAAAACTTTAACAATTTTTTTTAATTTTTTATTTTGTGATTTCAATATTAGAGTGTGATTTTTTGCTACAAGAAAGATGC
This sequence comes from Stegodyphus mimosarum, assembly GCA_000611955.2. NCBI lineage: Eukaryota > Metazoa > Arthropoda > Arachnida > Araneae > Eresidae > Stegodyphus > Stegodyphus mimosarum. The sequence continues at coordinate 450,566 of KK113969.1, forward strand.
AATGCTTAAGAAACAAAGTAGTGTGAGAAATAAGCAAAATATGCACGTTACTGAAGGAAATTTAAAAAAGAAAAAACTGTTAATCGATATCTGGAAAAAATTCCCAAAATTCTGAGTTTTAGAAGTCAAGAAAAAAAAAATTTATGCTACATAAACACTTCTCTGAATATTTTAGTTATTAGATACTAAATTCCAATTCCTATATCAAATGTGAGTAGATTACAAACTGGAAAATAACTGATATCTAGTAAATGAAAGATGGTTAAGATTCCTTACTTCTTAATTTCATTAATGGTTGGTTACCGTAAATAACTTGAATTTTTCGCAGTTATCGTGGCAACTGATTTTTTTCCACCTGGTGAAGAAGTTCATAATTTCCATTCATGCGCGCCACATTAGTAATCTTAGCGCAGGTGACGGTTATCGCTTTGGCTTTTTGATCCTCCACAAACACTTCGGTGGTAATCTTCCTGTCAATAACTCTAAACTTACTCGGAACTGAGCTAATAATCCCTTCTTCAACTCCGGTCGAATCGAACTCTCTCTTATTGCAATTACTTGAAGCTCCGGTAATTGACCGAGTCGCCTTCTGAGTGACATGGTAGGCAATTAAAGTTGAAAAGCGGGACACTTCGACGTGCGTTATCGCAGTACTGTCGAAAGTGGTTTTCAGCTGTCTACCCGTTAAAGGGCAAACCGAAGAAGGGAACATGTCAAGGCGCTTATTTGTTCGTTCTTAAACCGTGAAGCTGGGGTTGATAAATTAAACGCTTTGCGATCAGATTTATGGCAGACTACAGAAACTCACCAATCGTCAATTCTGATGCTTCGTCGGGCTGATTACAGAATGAAGCAGCTCTCCGATTAACGATAAGTAAATGATTTGAAAAGCCATGAAAAGAGGACGTACATCAATTCGTGACAGTTTCTACAAGATAAAGGTCATGTATAATTCAGTAAATTTAGTTCAAGCTACATTCAGCAAAAAATTATTTCAGATCGATGCAAGTAAATAGAAGTTTATTATAATTGCTATAAGAATTGTTTTCAGTAAATGCACGTACTTACAGTACCTAAATATTTACCAATACTTTGCTTTATTACAACCAAGGAGATTAGAATAGATGGAACAAGCATGACGTCACAAAAGTAAAGTAAAAAATTGTCAGCAAGATGACGTCACGACTTATCACGGCAGTATGCAGTGCAAGGATAAGACTGACTTACTGTTATATTGACTCATTGTTATTATTAGTCCATTATTTATCCCTGAAGGATATTGTTTCCGTTTTGGGATTTTGCATCGGAAACATTAAATATCGGTTCCCTTTTCAAACTGTTGCCACCAAATAGTGCAGCCCTGTATTATATTTAAAGAAATAAAATAATGAAGAATGTGCATTAATGTCTGTATTTTTCTCGCATTGTGAAAAAATACGCACATTAGAGCCATCGAATTTTGAATGACGTAATCCTGCTGTGAATATGGGCATCTGAAAGCCCAAATTTGAAATCTGGAATTTGTTTTATTACCGATTTCATATTTTGTAAAACTTATAAACTTTAAACGAATTTTTGATTAACAAACTCAAGGATTTCAAAGCGAGCAATGGCAACGTTGTACAGAAAAAACATTTTTATCGCCAGCTCGTGAGACTGTGTATAGGAAATTCTAAAGATATGCTCAGTTTAAAACTATTTTGCGATATTGTTCTTTAACTGAATTTTATGGTTTAAGTGAGAAGAACATGATATTTAATAAATAATAAAAATTAAAAAAAATCTGAGAGGTTTCAGATTTTAAATTACGTCCAAAGGGGCGTTTTTTAAACATTTTATATGTTACTTTTATTTATTGAATATCATGTTCTTCGCATTTAAACCATAAAACTCAGTTAAAGAACAATCGCAAAATAATTTTAAACTGAGCATATCTTTAGAATTTCCTACACGTAGTCTCACGCGCTGCAGATAAAAATGTTTTTTTCTGTACAACGTTGCCATTGCTCGCTTTGAAATGCTTGAGTTTGTTAACCAAAAATTCGTTTTACAAAATATGAAATCGTTAATAAAACAAATTCCAAATTTCAAATTTGGGCTTCCAGATGCCTATATTCGCAGCAGGATTACGGCATTCAAAATTCGATGCCTTTAGGTACCGTTGTTTTATCACAATGCGAGAAACATACATGTATTTATGCACATTCTTCATTATTTAATTTCTTTAAATATAATACAGGGCTGCAATATTTTGTGGCAACAGTTTGAAAAGTGATACAGACTTTTAATGTTTCCGACGCAAAATCGCAAAACGAAAACAATAGTCCTTCAGGGACAAAGACCCTTTGGACTAATAAAGGTAACACACAAAATGTTAAAAAAACGCCCCTTTGGACGTAATTTAAAATCTAAAATATTTCAGTTTTTTTTATTGTTAAATAAAATTGCACTCACTTTAAAAGCAAATATCAACGCCCGCAGGCAAGTATCTTTAGGCACACTTTGCATGAAATACCATTGAAACTTCCACTGGTCTTCCAGGTTTTACCATGCATACATTTGCCTTATAGTTGCCATTTACATATTTTCATGTACCTAGATTTGATTAAATTTGAAACGGTTATAAGCCCAAACGGGCATTAGCCCAGAAGGGCTACAAGTTTCGTTTTGGCATTCTGGGTTGGTTCACTATAAAAATCTGGATCACTTTTCAGATTGTTGCCAACGAATATTAGAACTCTCCATTATATTTAAAGAAATTAAATAATGAAGAATTTGCATGAATGTGAGCCTGTTTCTCGCATTGTAAAAAGAAAAAGGTACCTATAGACATCAAATTTTGAATAACGTAGATCTCCACTCGAATGTGGACATCTGGAAGCCCGAATTTGGAATCTGGAATTTGTTTTATTATCTATTCCATATTTTGTAGAACTTTAACGAATTTTTGATTAAAGATTTCAAAGCGTTCCGTTAACATTAACATCGCGTGCATCTTTAAGAAGGGATATTTTGTGCGAGAGGTTTTTTGCATTTCTTACTGATATGATGTTGGTAGCGTAGCAAAGCAAAGACGTTACAAGACTTTGAATGTGCGTATAACTTTCCAAATCTCGTTTTGACTCCTCCGTGAAAAAGCCCCACTTTGAGCGTAATATAAAATCTGAAAGGTTTCATTTTTTAATTTTATTTTTGTGATTTTTCCATATGCTATGTAGAAAAGGAAATATGTTAAGTATTAAAATTAGAATGGGATACTTATAAACATTTAGTGACGTATAGCTAACATATAGACAACACCGATTAGAATGTAAACAAAACCAACCTGAAGTCCACCTACGGCAGCGGCCATGATAAGTCGTGACGTCATACCATGATGTAACATGGCTTCATTTTCATTGCAGGGAGCATATGGAGGAGGCTTACTGTACTTATTCTAATCTCCTAGAGTACAACAAAGACATCACTTAAAGTCACTATGGGATAAGCTGATTTGCAAGATTGTGTTCAGTTTCTGATAAGATAAAATTTATGTAGAAGAGTTAACAGAAATTCAGAATAATGAAACTATCCTCTAGGAAAAATTTCAGGTTTCCAAAATTCAAAATTTATACAGTTCGGGATTGCAAAATATTGGGGATAACTGCAGATTTTCCATTTATATCTATTTATATCAGTTTCAATGCACTGCAATAAAATGCATACCGCACTAAAATGAATTATATGAATGTTTTGAGTTATTAGTGAGCAAAAAAGGTACACAATATACTTGCTTAAATTTTTAAACAAATATATCTCCCTAGCTTTTTGCCATTTGTAATCATGTATTACCTGTAGTAATGGTTATAATTTTCTTTAAGAACTTTTCAGTTAGATTTATAACTCGGATAACTGTTTCAAAAAAGATGATTGCTTATGACCTGTTTTAATGTTAATAAACGGTAAAGTCATTAGGTTATTTTGGAGCAAGAGAGATGAAAAATTAACAACGCCTTCTCCGGGAATCGAACCACACACCTCTCGGTTACGCGTCAAGCGTGCTGACCACTACACCACGAAGGCATGCTAAGAAAGTGGGAGAAATACCTTATAAGATTATAAATATTATTAATTTACGGCGACTGAAATAATGGGTAATCTAAAATTCGAACACATATGATTCTTCGACTTCGATTTACTTAAAACATTTGTATGATTTAATAGTCCAAATTTCACTATATTATTAGCGAAATATTACGAAGGTAAACAAACTATATAATCAATTCTATTAATTGACATATTGTACTACCTGTAGTAAATGAAATTCATAAATTTTTTGGATAAATAAATTAGAAAATAATAGTATTTTAAAATCTTAAATAATAAATACAATATCAGTGCCTGTTAGTTTCAATAAAATAATAATGAAACACTTCGGAATATGTTAAGAGCTACCAGGACGGGACACAGAAACGTGAAATAACGAAGCTTGTCTGACAAAAAATGCCGACAAAGACATCTGATGCAAAAATGCCTCAAAATTTCTTAAAAAATAAAACAAAATACAGTAAAAATTTGAATGGTTTCAGATTTTAAATTACGACCAAAGGGTGTTTTTTAACATTTCGTGTGTGGCCTTTATTTATTAAATATTATGTTCCTCGCACTTAAACCATAAAATTCTGTTCAAGAGCAATATCGCAAAATAATTTAAAATTGAGCATGTCTTTAGAATTTCCGATACACATTCTCACGCGCTGGAGATAGAAATATTTTTTCTTTACAACGTTGCCGTTGCTCGCTTTGAAATCCTTGAGTTTGTTAATCAGAAATTCGTTAAAGTTTTACAAAATATGAAATCGATAATAAAACAAAATCCAAATTTCAAATTTGGGCTTCCAGATGTCCATAACCGGGTGGAAACGTTCAATATTCAAAATTTAATGGCTCTAGGTATCGTTGTTTTATCACAATGCGAGAAACATACGAACATTTATGCAGATTCTTTATTATTTAATTTCTTTAAATATAATGCAGGGCGATAATATTTGGTGGCAACAATTTGAAAAGAGAAACAATGCTTTAGTGAGTCGACGCAAAATGCCAAAACGAAATTATTAATCCTTCTGAGCAAATTGCCTCTTTGGACTAAAAACTTTGCTAATTTAAAGATTTTTCACATGGAACTTAGTTCTTTCACTCTCATATTGTTATAGCATCGTATCGTAATTTGTAAATTCTTGTTTTTTATGCATTCAAACTGTTTTCTTTACTCCTCCAGAAAAAAGAATTGTTACATTCCATCATTTCACTATACATAAGAGTCCGCATAGTCTTAAAGGTCAAATTAATAACTTATTTTTGAGCCTTAAGTTGGCAGTGATTAATAATGGTATCCTCAGCGTAAGGAAGACATTTCTAAGCAAGATATCTTAAGTTAATCTTTAAAAAAAAAAAAAAAAAAAACCTTAGAATCCCAAAAGCACACCACAAAAGTGTAATATTCAATAAATACACTATGATGCAATTACTTTGAAAAGAATAGTTTGCACCAGATTCTGTCATAATTAAATGAAATTTAATCTAAACTTAAATTCGAATCAATTATAAATGAACACTTAAATTTGCTTATTTTTAAAATTCAGATATTTTTCTTTCGTCTGTCATCTTTGTCGAATATTGAAGTAACGCAAAAAAAAAAAAAAAAAAAAAAAAAAA